>JAOTQE010023558.1:0-10570 GCA_025631205.1 Nesometra sesokonis | reverse complement strand
TCAAAAATAGTGAAAGAGTGAGATTGACTGAAAAATAGTGAGACTTCTGCCAAAATAGTGAGACTTGGGAGCTCTGGGAAGCAAGTCTTCGGATTTAATGGGTCTTCATTGCTTATCACACTGAAATATTCCAATTAAAATTTTTAAGACAGATATTGAATGAATTATTGGGAGGTGGGAGATAAATTCAATGTTTTTTGTGCACAAACTTGACTCGAACTATCACTGGTTTATTAAGTCTAAACCCGGACGTCTCCAGTCATCTAATGCTATTGTGATCTGGAGACGTACGTTTGAGTCCAACTTGTTTTTTTGTTCGCAACAGTTTCTGATATGTAGTTTGGAAAACTACGCTAAATAGATACTGTAAAGTAAAAAGATTTAAAATCTACTTACTACCTTACATACTAGGGCGTCCTCAGTCGGAACATAACCTTCCAGTTAGCAAGATCTTGCATGCAACTTGCTAGCTCGATTGTTGCCCTTTTTTCTTATATTCTCTTGCAAAAACATAAATTGTGTTTAAAAAGTACTTGCGACGATGCTAGTATATAAACCACCGTGTATTATGTGTTCAAAGTCACTTTATATGATGGTTCAACTGCAATATTTTAATCTACGATTTAAAAATGTTGAACTACAACAACAGAATTTGGAACAACATTCCAGAAACACATGTTCTTGTATAATATTTAAATGTAATCTTTGTTGATGAAACCTTGGCGATGGAACTAACCACTGTGCTGTTTTTGTCTTGTTCTGTCACTTTTCGGTTTGTCTATTTTCCCTTCAGGCTTCAGATTTACGCTTAATTTTCAGGGGCATTTGCCTTCTTCCATTTTTTAGTACCTTTTCTGTTTTCAAATGTTCCGGTTTGTCGATCTTTTTTCTGCTTACCCATGCAAGATGTTCATCTAAACTTCTTGAGTTTTTTCCTTCCACTTTTAGTACTTTTAGTATCTATGTTTTATGTTTTTTAATGCCTAAATTAAATATTGTAAGAGAGCGTTAGTATACATGCTTTTTGAAGTTTTTGAACTAGCTTCACATTTAAAATATATCGGAATGTAATCAATGTTTTCATTTTAAATATGTCATCACAAGGAATTGGGGGTCTATCTAATTCGTGATGATGACATAATAAATGTGGGAATATTGATTCCCAACACGGTATTTGCATTTTGATACTTGGTATTATGACTTTTTCTTTCTTATTGTTACCGTTGACCTATATGGATTTTCTTCAATAACAATAATAATCGGCTTTATATTTCGCATGTAGTTTCTCAGTTGTGTCTATCGGTTACCAGTATCTCAGTAGTGGACTGTTTAGTTGGTTGGTCGGTCGGTCGGTCCTAAATAGTTTGGGTAGCAAGACGAAAACTTTATTCAGGTTTCAAATACAGTTTCCTTCAGAATGATTATTGCGAACAGTGTCACTGTTGAATAAATCAAATCTGTCTGAATGTCTAATCAAATATATTTCAGTAATTTTATATCATTTAATTATGTTATATTTGGCGAATAAATGTGTTAGTAACTTGTATATGTGAAGCGAAGTCCTAAATTTAATGTTATCGAGCACCTGGTTGCTTGTTGATTGCTGGGCTTGTTGTTGGTGGTATGTCGGGAGTTAGGGCGAACGACCGACAGTTATTGACAACCAACTGGGCCTAGGGAGCCTCCTGCTTACCTCTTTATTTAAGTGATGTTTTTCGACATATGTATATTGATGAGGTATGTCAGATTGTGTATTATTAATATTTGTCATTGTAGTGATCCTGACAGTAAGAGCACGTTTCGATTACGTCATTACCGTGGGTATAGATCGAGGAGTGATCAATGCTGTTGATGAGTATTCGGTGGGAGATATGTAACATAATTCGTTATCGATGGAAGAGTGCGTGATCCTCACAGATTGGACGGGAAATAATAGTTTATTATTGGTTTATATTTAATAACATTAATTAATTTAATTAAAATTAATAAAACAATTATGTCAACGGTTTCATATTAGGACTTTATTAAACATGAATGATTTCGTCTTGCCATTGGTGCTAATTTTGTCAAAGTTGATCGTTTATAAAACGAATATTTCTCTTCTCCTTTTCACCAAGGATTGAGGGGTCACTCTCAGAAGCTTTAAAGGAATAAGTTCAGAACAGATGTTGAGAAACAGTTCTTTGCAAACCTTGTTGTGGAGGTTTGGAATTTTCTACTTGATAAGATTGTCTGTTCCAAGTGTGAGATTATTCAAAGAAAAGATTAGGACCCTACCCTAAGGAATGAAGGGTCTATTAACAAGTATCAAGTAGCATTAACTATCAAGAATACAAAGATTTGTGACGTTCCTGTTGTCGACTCCTTCAAATTAAAAATTAGGTAATGAGTTTTTGTGGCCGTATTGTTGAAGAGATGGAAATTATGATCGGAATAACATAGAATTGAAAGAAAAATGTGGAATCGGGTTTAAATTTTCAACCAGTATAAATCAATTTCTTACAGTTTTTTACATCAACATACCTTTCGTATATAAATAAAACAAAATAACAAATTTGATTGTGCTTGTTTTATTTTTTTTTACGTTTGAATAAAGTTTAACACAAAGAATAATACATGAACAAATCAGAAACAGACATTTTGAAATATATTATGGTCTAGTAATAACGTTTACAGTTTTCATTGACAGCAAAATACGTATGAAGTGAAATCTATTTAAAACGAATGATCTTTGTTTAAAAAGTTTATATAGTTTTACTAACGATGTCTAAAATTTAAAATTGATTATTGCATAATTAGAATACTGTTTCTAATGACGTAACCAAGTTCTCGTGAACTTGATAGCCTTTAAATGAAGAGCGCCCTCATTGACTGTTTGAAGAGCGCCCTCATCGAAGCGATGGAAGAAAATGGTCTAACCATTTATATTTAACGTGATAAGACATGATTAAAAATCTATTTTAACATCAAGCAACAATTTTACGAATAAACTGACTTTGTTATAAATTAAAATGTGTACCACATTGTACAATATATAGCATAACTTAGGCCTAAGATTATTGCATTAATCTATCACTTTCTTAAAATAGTCTCCAATTTATACGATTACCATGACGTCATAACACCAAAACTAGTCACTAAAGTCTGTGAAGTTTACATTTGAAAAGAGTGAAACCACTTAAATGGTTATTAAACGGTATTATATTATACTCAATATTTACATAACTCTAAAAACGTTCACATATATATTTGTAACTTAATAAGTTTGTATATACACAATATATATCTCACTAAATCCGTTAGAATTAAAGGGATATAGAAATGATATATACAAACAGTGATAAACTACACAGGTAATTCTACCAATTACGATTCTTTATATTTTAATCCGTTTGTTAGGTATGCTTACCACTTTTTTTTTATCTTTATATGAATATTTATATTAGCCATAAATTTGAGATCATTTAGGACAAATCATCATCGTAACAATGACATCATCAATGGATTTTAGTTTCAGATTTACCAACTTATCTGATTCAAATATTATTTTTTTTTTAATTATTTTTATTTGTCTTCAAGTAAACCAGTTTGTAATAGTGAGGCACGACAGCCTCATGACTACGGCTCTTTGAAGCTCCTGGAGTTGCACTGTGTTCAGGTAGCGCTAATCGTCCTTTTTTGTTCATTCAATTCTTACTAAACATTCCTCCTGAATACAAAATACATGTATTTATTTTAAAAATTTAAACTTAAGGAATAGTTGAAATTGTTTTTTAATACCCGGTGTCGTGAACAAATGAGTCGTGTTGTACGCCAGGTCATTTTGAAATATTCACAAAATAGGTAGAAAGTCAGAATTTTAGAAAATTAGATTTTTGTTGTTTTGGGAAGTTTAGGCCTATTACTTATATATTTTATAATTACAAAAATACTGTTTGTGTTTATTTACAATAAACATGCTTTGAAACTACCTACATTTTTACAGGCTGTTTTTTTTTAAATCAGTGGAAAAGCATAGCCCTACAGGAAGTTCACAGTTGATTATATTTAAAGTTTATTTTCTCCAAAGTGTGTTTTCATGTGTGTAGATTTCAAAATCATTTTTCTTTGGTTATATTTCACCTATGAACCTAATTCAAAAACCAAATTAAAGCTTATAATATCTTCAAAATAACAATAACTCAATTTTGATTTTTTTTACAACACGACTCATTTTGTGGTGACACGTACCTCAGCTTTGATTATCATGTATTACCCCTTACCCCAGCCTCCATTATCAAGCTGGCTATGGGCCTACAATGCTATGAAAGATGTGGTAAAAGACTCGAGGGAAAATTATTCTGTTTGATCATACAGTTGAATCTCCCTGTGTGGACACCTCTCGTAAGCGGACACATCCCATCGGACACTAATTCAAAGACCCGCTTTTCTTCATCAGTGCATTTGGTACCTCTCGTAAGCGGACTCCTCCGCGGACACTTTTTGTCTTAAAATTTAGATTTTTTGTGTTAATTTACCTGCCATAAGCATACATCCGGAAAATTTAGTGACGTTTCTGTACAACAAATAAAAATCGTCCTTATACTGTAATGGCCGAGAATCCATTCACTGAACCAATGTTCAAGATGATAAACAAATATTTAATAAAACATAGAATACGGTGTCTATAAATTTGCGAGGCCATTTGTGTTGAGAAGGCTGTGAAATGTGAGGCATATATGCCTGCCAACTCTCACGCATTATGCGTGAGTCTCACTGCATTGAAGCCTATTTTTGACGTCTGACGCATGAATAATTTTCTCATGCATTAGAATTCTCACTCATAAACAGTAATTTCAATAGTTTTTCTCACGTATGAGACAATGTAGAGCAAAATACGGTAAAAACGGCCCCCAAAACTTTGGTAGTACATGCAGAAACTGCCCAAAATGGTCAGTTGAGGTTTTTATTTATTTATTTATTTTGTTTTTTGCTTGTTAGACCAAAATAGGAGAAACTGTGGCCCAGTACTGTTGGCGGGTGTGTCTCACGCATTGGAACCAAAACAAGTTGGCAGGTATAGGCCTAGGCATAAGGACGTATACATAATTTTACAGCTTTGGCCCACTATCGGCCGACATTCTCCTAAGCGGACACCTCCCGTAAGGGGACACAGTTCGAAGGTGTCCGCTTACATCTGTTTCAAGAATGGGAACATTTACCATCTCATAAACAAATACATTAGTTACAGGGGCGGCGGAATGAATTGCTGATTGGTTACGACAGAATTGTCCCAAATTAGCATCAACGCCACCATAGTTGGGAGAAGGGTTTCCGAATTTTGTAGAATTCACACCTCTATTATATGTTCGGAAATAGCATTTACATTCATTTCAGCATGGGCGTATCTAGGTACTGGAAAAAAATTATGCTTAAGACCGATCTAATTTTGGCAAAAAAAAAAACCCCACAAAACAAAAAAACACCTTTTCCAAACTGTACGCTAATTGTGAATAGGTCTTTCCTTGAAAGGGCGAGAAGTGCAAATTTCCTCTGGAGGAGGGGGACGGATGGTGTTCGAGGCCCAAATCTTCATAATAATTTATTTTGTAATTGTATGTTTTTTTTAACCTCTGCAAGAGGTGTCCCTCCTGGATACGCCATTGAAACAGTTTTAAGATAATTATTGAAGAAATAAACATTACAGATCTTCAAATAAAAGTCGACACAACAATAGTAATATGTGAAAGGGTCTGATTTGAAATTGATATCAACGATATAGCATATTTAAATTTAACTAAAACATTAAAAGTACTTGTTTTATTTATCTACATCCAATTATTCTTTCAACCGAAAAAGAAAGTAAAGATGGCGGTTTGGCATTGACTTTGCCACTTTTAGTGTCTAATTTTTCTTCTACACTTCGTTGAGGTTTTTCCTTTCTCGATGACGTCTGCTCTAGGTCTAATGTTTTGTCTTGAAGAGATAAATTCGGTTTATATAAGCTAGGATCCTCCTGATGTGTTGTGGCAGATATGCGTTCTTGTTTTCGATAAAGGTTTTTAAAAGCGGATGTTGAAACAGTCAAATACTGTTCTTGATTTGTAAGTTTCAGTGTGGGGTATGCAGAGGAACTCTTTTGTAGGGAAATGTTTGCTCTAATTGCGGGTGGAATCAGCACAGGAAAGAGCCTTTGAACAGTTCCTGACGGCAGTTGTGCTTTAGGGTCCACAAGTCTGTTTAGGGCTAAACTTGCAGCTGATGATGACTGTCCCTTGTGAATTGATGGATGCGACCACCGGGCATGAGCCGTGTAGTAGAAGCTCCAGTGGCACTCGCGTTCCAGCATTGTGGATTCCAATTCTTTATCGGCGAATGCACGACGTTTTCTCATCCTCTCTCTAACGTCCGGAGGAAGGAAGAACATCGGTCGATTGGCCTGCATCGCATTTGTAGCAGCTCGAAGTTGCTTGGCGGTTCGACATCCTGTGAACAAAAAAATATCGTTTTGAACAAAACGTGTGAAGTTCAACTCTGTATTGAAGAAAGTTCATTTATTAAGCTAATAAACGATGATTATGATTATGATAATGATGATGACAACTATGATTATGATAATTAAGATGACAACGATGATTATGATGATGATATTATGAATATGATGATAATGATGACATCCATGATTTTGATGACGTTGATAATAACGGAGATGGTGATGATGATTATGACGACGACGACGACAGCTACAACGACGACGACGACGACGACGATGATGATGATGATGATGATGATGATAAATTATTAACCAAGTAAAAAATGCGCACTGCGAACCAATTAACATTGTTACAGTAATACAACCCACAATACATTACTAATTCTTTTCTTTGGAACTATTTTTACAACATTTTAAATTCGAAAGTCAACCCAAAATTCAAAGGTGGTTAAAATCATCCTCAGGACAAAGTACAAACATTTGGGTGAAAAATTAGGGGCGCGTGGCCAGCGACCGCTGGGTGTTCTGTAACATTAACAGCTTGGTGTCTAAATAATTGTTGGTAATTAATTTGAAATGGGTAACGGGATAGTGGTAAAGATGAATATGGATGGTGTCGATCAAAGGGTAGCGGACAGGTGAGGTGAGATAGCTGACAAGGTTTGTAAGGTGAATCGGGTTTAATTAACAATTTGACGAAATGAATAATACAGTGATGTAATTAGTATTTTTAGATACGTGTTAAATAACATAATAATTTTCATTGATAAATGATAGGCATGGTAATATACCATAGTAGAGAATTGTCATTCATTAAACAATATACCCTAAGTTAAATAATTAAATTATGTAGAATACTTGTAAGGGTTAAAAAGGTTCAATTAACAATTTGAGGGGAAGAATAATAGGGCCTATTCAGTGACGTATTGATGTTTTAAGCTTAATAATAATAATAATTAGACCTAGTTTTATATTCATAATATATCAATTAACAGAGAAACAATAAACTACACTATAATTATTATAGGCCTAAATAAATACATGTCATTCGTTATACATGTTATATATGTATTTATTTCATCTGCGTATAGAGTAATGTAAAATTGGTCAAAGTCGACACTGATATGATTGATTGACCTATTAGAAATTGCTAAGATAAACAAGTTTAGTTAAATCATGGATCTATAAATTTAGTTATTTTAAATGTTTAATTTAGTTATATCAATTTGACGAGTAATTAGTAATCTTAGATAATATGTAGGCCTATAGAATTTTCATTGATAAACGCAAGTAGGCCTTTATAGTTATTCGTAAGCCATTTAAATATAATTTTACACTGAAACATAATTATTCACTTCCAAACAACAACCATCTTTATTGTTTTAACTAGTTTGTATAAAACCTTTGGGTATAAACGATATACAATATGATTATTTCATTTTAACCAACAATATCTCTCTCTCTATATATATATATCAATTCAATGTTTTAATGCATTTAAATAGACCTAATATTCAAAATAATTATTAATAGAAGAATTTGACGTCAAACTCAATGTCATGGGAGAAGCCCGCACACTCGTTTAAATTGATAATGTAAATCTTGTTGAACACAAAGAAAAACGATTAGCAGCGATTAGCGACCAACGATAACACACACGCGTGCCCTAGTTTCGTATTCTTGCCGAAATTTGTTTTTATTTGAAAATATGGGTGGTAGTATTACCAAATGTAGCGTGCGTCAACCCGTGGGAACTATTCGCAACACAAGCAATTAGCTCGGATGGTTCTATTTAGAAAAAACACGGAGAGACCAAAGTGGTTCGATTTGGTTACAATACGTAAATCGCCATTCGCTTTCCCACGTCTACGCGCTCCCCCACAACTCCAAATGAATATAAACCATTGCTCCATAATTGCGTACTTTAACAATTTTGCAAAGAAGCTAAAACAATAAACTTTGTGTAAAGGTGTGCCTTCCTAGATAATCGGTAGTTAACATAATGTTTTTATATCTATTGTAAACACATGGTACTCCAGGATGGTGAACTTCGCTTAGGTTCATTTTAAGTTTAGCATTCGGCAATCTGACCCGTTATAGGGAGTTTCCGCAACTTCCCGAAATTCAAAAACGAAAACGGATACGTCATAAATTCTTGTAAAGTTTTAATTGAACACATTAAATATCTGCCACAGTTGGTCAGTATTTTACGACGATCATCAACAATTCGTAGGTAGAAACTGATATATTTTAAAACGCATTAAAGCAACTTTTATGGAAGTGTGTATCCGTTTTCGTTACCGTGTTTCGTAAATTTGCGAAACCTCACTGTTGTGGGCCTACAATATCGTACAGTAAAACAATATACATGCATATGAGTACTTATTTGGAATATTTATATTATTTCGATTGCTAATTTAGGCATATATCATTTAGACAACCAATCGCAATTCTATCCAATCAATATTGCATAACTCATATAGGCCTACATTTTTAGAAAACTGGACACAACACTCTTGACCAATGGCGTGATTTGAATTTGTACACTTTGTCCGTATAGGCCTGACTAATACGAAAATCTATGATTGGTCGTAAGCTTACTTCATATTTTTATCTGGTCCGTTGCTTGCGTTCAATTTTTAGCGCATTAAGTGATGGCATCTCATTTGGGATCCAACCATTGCTATCTACAGCAAAGGGAGTTTCGGTGTTTTGTCTTTGGTTAATCGTTAAGATATTTGAAATAAAATGACAGTAATTAAAGGAGTTAGACAACGCTGCTTGATCATATTTCTATTAAAACAAACATTGGATTGTTATAATGTGTTATTTAGCTTAGAAATATATAATGTATTGCGACTATTGATGCACTATTATTACTATTATTACTATTATTATTGTTGAATGTTTTGTAAAATCAAATTTACATTCAGTTCCTAAAATGGCTTCGCACGTATTCTTAATTTCAGTGTTATCAATCAGTCAAAAATCAAAATCAATTTAAAACAAGTTTTGTAAGCTCAGTTAGTTCCAAATATGTTTAATGTTTTTTTCCCCATATTTTGCTGTTTTGAGTTCGTTCTAATGCAGTACTTGAGTTTGATTTGATAACTCATATGTGAAACATAAAATACATAAAAATGTATATACAGAAATACTAAAGAGTCCCAGGATTAATCTTTAAGCCGACCGTTGTGCTAATTTCCAATGAGATTCCAATGACTAGCACAATTTTCTCAATATCAGGGATAAAATGAACAAAATGCTAATAATGATCTATAATATATATACATCAAAATAAACGATTTCTTTGCATAATTAATTATTTCGTGATAAAATAATTATGACATATATACAAAGTATAATATACAAGTGGAGGATTTAAGTGGGTGGGGGAGGGGGAATGAAAGGCTTAAGCCCCTCTCCCCCTAAAAATTGACCCGATTTTTTTTGGTTTAAATGACAATGAACTATTAAAAATAGATGCACATCCGATGTATATAATATTCCCGAGCGGCAAAGGCGGACCTGTTATTGTAAGGTTGGGATTTAAGGCCCCCTCCCTCAAATCACAATCCTGGATCCGCAATTGTATACCGATATAATGCATTTGTTGCAGTATTTAACTCTTATACACTCTTCAATAATATGTCAATGTTCTAATTTATGGACGCTTCATATGGTACATTAAGTTTTAAACCCCCCTGGAAGTACCGGTAGCCCTATACCACTGTTCTAAGTAATACGTTCGTTTTATTGTTGTAATCCCAGGTGTTGTTTGAAATCATTGCTAGTTGAGTTATGAAAAGATTAACAAAACATCATCCAAAATTTTACATTTTTAAAATTAAATAAATATTAAGTAAAATATGACGTGACCCGTAGGAGAGTAGAAAGGCATACGAATGTGTAACATCTAGTCCACAGCGCTTTGAGACTATTTAGTATAAGACGTTAAATAAATCACTCCATTACTTTACATACATACATGTATCTTTCATCATATTTGTTATAAACAAATATTTGATGGTCACCTTAAGGCAAGTTTGCTGGTAACTGCAATTCATAACTCTGAATCTAATCTAATCTATAAAGTCT
>JAOTQE010023547.1:0-10570 GCA_025631205.1 Nesometra sesokonis | reverse complement strand
GAATTGCCAAAGGAAAGACAATTTTCCATTATTTTATTGGACAATAAAAGTAATCTTGAATCTTGAATCTTGAATCTTGAATTTAGTGTCCCAATAAATGAAAACACTACATAGTGTATGTTTTATTTCTAATTTATCAATAATCCTGGAGATAATCATGAAAAATTCAAATTACTGGAGAAAACTGGGTATTTTTTGGAGTCCGGGAGACGCGAAATTCTGCATAGTTTTGTTAATGTTGCTAATTTATCAATAATCCTGGAGATAATCATGAAAAATTAAAATTCCTCAAGAAAATTCCTGGAGCCCGGGAGATGATGCAAAATTCACGGAGACTCCAGGCTAATCCTGGATACTTGGGAGCTATGGTTTTCACTCTTTTTGGAGTGGTTGCTCAGGCCACTCCTCAAATAGTGGATTTTCTCTGTATATTGGTGAAGTGTCTTAGACGGTGTTGTTGGTTATAGATTTTAATTTTGAGGAGCGCCAATTATAAAACAAGGTATTTATGCGCTTCAAGGAGCGAGTAGTATAAACAAGTACAGTATACAGAAACGAATGGAACAGAATTTATATTCATTCCATTTAATGTGTTATTTAATTCTAATGGTATCAATTGGTTTGAAATTTAGCAGGTGGTTCTTTAGTAATGTTTTAGTCGTCTCATTGGTTAATTGAACATTCATTCTGTTTATAAGTCCCTATTATGATCAATATCCATTACGTTTAATAGTTATTTTCTTAAGATTTGAAAGTCCACATTAGTCTGAAATTTCAAAAAGATTAATGTCTGTTGAACAGTTCCTTGGTAAATTTGTCGTTCAGTAAATTTAGTTGTGAACTGACGTATATCAGCATTTCAATCTCGTTAGTTTTATATCGCCTTTACGGATCCTTGTTTTTGAATCTGAAATATCCATCGATAGGTGTTTGCGTCTGGATTATATACCGCAACAGGGTTGTACCCAGGATAGGATTTTAAATGGGAGATTGTATTGCCATCTTTGTCAAAAATGTTTACGGAGCTATCGTACTTCGGGTATATCTATGCTATGTTTTCAGTTGATTTGTTTAGGCCTATGGTGGAAAAAGAGTAAGTATTTTCATTGGTGGGGTTAGAGTGGGGCGCACTCCCCACGCCCGCGGCTCGCGCTATATAGAATCTACTGTAATAGGTATCCCAGTTCTTTTTGGTTTTCACATGGTTCTTTTGCGTAGCCATTAGCACAGATGAAGGCAAGAGTCTAATTTCTTGGTTTTTCATCACGATCCCTTCACATATATAGCACTTCTTTTTATGATGGTAATTTATCCAGCAAGATTCCAATTTCTTGTTTTTTATCACGGTTCCTTCACATATATAGCACTTCTTTTTACTATGGTAATTTATCCCTGTGTACAGTTTGTATCCTAGATATTTATTATATACATACTGTATCATTAACTGGTAACACTTCACCGTTTATGCCCCATCATCCAAACTACAGGCTAACTCCGGGGATGGAGCGCATCTTCTCATTGACATTGGCAAAGTGAAGGTGGTTTCCTCTTATCTTACGTGCTCCCCTTAAAAACCCCAAAAACTGATATAAGGTCCAAAAACACACAAGACAGGGACAACAACGGGGTTTTTTTTTGGCAAATTGAAAATGGCGAACAAGTCCACCTCGGTCGGAAATACTACCACTCCCCTAGCTGAATCTTGGATCCGCCCCTGAATTCCAAAAGTAACATTGCACTGACGCATGTGCTTCCACGAAGCCGCAAGTCAAAATGAACACCATGTTATATTGTATAACAATTTTAATGATTTTGCCGATCCTCAATGGCAACAAATCATTTTATATAAATGAGGTAATACTCCAGTCAGCCTTTTTACAACGCCAGCGTGGTTATTCAGTTATAAATTAACGATCTATATCTTGTCAATCCGTTTTGACGCCCCATACTTTCTTTTTATTAAAGTTCATTGACTAAGACTATTATAGAAACGTCAGGTCTTGAACACCACCACTTCTTAAATACAGTAGATCGCGAGAGGGAGTGATACGTCGAACACGTCGTCAGTAGTAAATATTTAGTTTTTAATTTTCCAATGCTTCAGACTACGACGAAATACTGAGCACACTGACACAATTATGACCATGTGCTGAATGTTTGTTAGATCAGGCCTAAAACACTTTATGTTGCCCAAGCCCTATCGACCCAAACCTCGAGAATCTGTGTCGGCCTTTTTAACGTCTTAATTTTCAGACGTTATCGGTTTTTGTTTGGCGAAATACATTTACCCATAAAAAAAATTATAATACTAAAAGTTACCCCAAAACCTAACTATAGATAGGATAAAAAGGCCGTGTTGTTTATTTTTAGTAGATCAGTGCATGGACAGTTTCAAGACGGATCTATGGTTCGCAGACTCCATGCAATGTTAGTTTCTAAGCATGGACCGTAGTTTAGTTGTGTCTAAGACTGAAACATGGTTGTTTACAGACCCATTTACACAATTTTCCGATACAAGCTTGGGTATCCAAGTATGGCCGGCAGAGGTGCAGTGCGAGGTTTGGGCCTTTAAAAAGGCCCAAACCTCATGGTCTGAAATTCGAACATGGAGCATCACATGCAGCGATCCGGCTAGCCTGTTTCACAGTACATGATCGGGTATATTCACTTTTATTGTTAGATCCGTTTAAGGCGCTATTGACGTCCCATACTCACTTATTTTAGTTTAGCCCTACGGCTAAACTAAAATAATTGAGTATGGGATGTTAATAGCGCCTTAAACGGAATAAAGCAATAAAAGTGAATAAACCCGACCGTCTGTGAGAAAGGCTACGATCCGGCCACCGACCTAATTTTTGTGCTTGGGCAACATACAGATACTGTTTAGGCTTTATTGTAGTGGTCATCCAAAACGCCCTAAATATCAAATACTGTACTCAATTGCAAAGAAAAAAACTGAAAAGCACTTACGTTATTCCATTTCCATATTAACCCACAATAATCAGTACAAAATAACCATAAAATTACTGTACTATGTAATCTATTGACACCATATTGACAATAATTTAGTTTTAATTTAGACTTTAAATCGCTTTATGTCAATTTGAGATTTAGCGGATTGCTACCTACCGCTTTGCCTTTTAACATAGGTATTGTGATTGCGATTTCGTACTGATAATTCTATAGACCACGATGTTGTATTCAATAATTATAAAATATAAATACAATACCTTACTGTGAATATAATACGGTAGCTGTTATTAAATTATTGCTGTCTGATAATATTGGTTGCCATGTAATGGAATATAAAAACAATTTTAACAAAATCACAACTGATTTTAGGTTCATGATACTGAACAACAGGCTGCTGAACAATAGTACTAATGTAGCTTTTATTTACGAGGAAGAAATAAGTTTCGACAGTCAATTGCCATCTTCAGTAAAGATGTCAACTGACTGCCGAAACGGTTTGTTTCGTCTCTGTACACAAAATCCAACATAGTACAGTAATGAACCTGAAATGATGTTTTTACGATGTATAACTTTTCAGTTATTACTGATGTCATTTGGAAATAAAAAAAAATGTTATTGAATATTAATCATATATAGTTAAACATGTTGTTTTTACTGATAATAATGAGCCATGTTATTAAACTATTAATTACCGACTTAGTGATTATTAATGTTGTTAGATGTGTTATTTTAATTCATCGTACATTTTTTTATTTTTTAGTTATCAGTTTTATTCTTTATCAATATGAATACATTGTAGAAAAGAATTGTTGAACACATGCGAGTATTGAGGGTTGATGCATCGGTATCACAAGAAATTTAGAAGATACTGACTTTAGGAGCCCGGAAAACATCTACTGGTACTGTTTATAAGGGAATAGAGTATACAAAAAAATAGTTTGTGTACCCACACCTGAGTGCAAAGCTGAATGCGACCTCAAAATAGGATGTGTAGTCCTAGCGTTTTATGTTGATTTGTCAACAGTGTTGTCTGTTCCGAATGAAGTTTTTAATTGTTTAACCTTTTTAATTAGTTACTAGCTGCATCGGATTACTGATGGAGGTTTATCACTCATGAATGGTTGTTTGTTATATCTGATTATTGATGGATATTTATCACCGATAACTGGATACTGGTTGCATCCGATTATTGATGGAGGTTTCTCAATGGTAACTGGTTATTGGTTGTATCGGATTATTGATGGAAATTTTAAAAATGGTAACTGGTTATTGGTTGTATCGGATTATTGATGGAGGTTTACCACTGGTAACTGGTTGTATCTGGTTATTGATGGAGGTTTATCATTGATAACTTTTTTTTGGTTGTATCTGATTATTGATGGAGGGTTTATCATTGGTAACTGTTTATCAGCTGTATCTGATTATTGATGGAGGCTTCATCAATAACAACTGGTGGTTATTTGTTGTATATGATTATTGATGGAAGTTTATCAATAACTGGTGGTTATTGGTTGTATCTAATGATTGATGGAGGTTTATCTATGGTAACTGGGTATTGGTTGTATCTGATTATTGATGGAGGTTTATCAATGGTAACTGGTTATTGGTTGTATCTGATTACTGATGGAGGTTTACAACCGGTTATTGGTTGTATCTGATTATTGATGGAGGTTTATCACTGATAGCTGGTGGCTTTTGGTTGTATCTAATGATTGATGGAGGTTTATCTATGGTAACTGGGTATTGGTTGTATCTGATTATTGATGGAGGTTTATCAATGGTAACTGGTTATTGGTTGTATCTGATTACTGATGGAGGTTTACAACCGGTTATTGGTTGTATCTGATTATTGATGGAGGTTTATCACTGATAGCTGGTGGCTTTTGGTTGTATCTGATTATTGATGGAGGTTTATCAATGATAACTGGTTATTGGTTGTATCCGATTATTGATGGAGGCAATGGTTATTGGTTGTATTTGATTACTCGTGAATAATAATGCTTGAAATGCATTGTCACTCTTAACCTATAGCAAGTGTAGGCCCTAGTTAAGTTTGTACACTCAGGAATATGCATCACTAAGCAGGAAAACAATAAATAGAGGTAATAATATTCACTAACTGTAGCACATCTAAGAATTACTTATATTTACATTAGTAGTTAATAAACAGTTTACAATTTGAGATGTAGCGTACAAAATGTATGCATTTATTTTCGACTTTTTCTCTCTTCTCTAATGTATAAAAAGTTTATAAAGCTCTGAAAAAAAATTACTCAAAAGCTTACCCTAGGGAAAGCCATGTTTGTTGTATGGCATTCTATTTGTGTTCTTTAAGAAGACTAAAACTGCAGAAATGTCTGGCTTTGAAAAATAGGATATTCATGAAGTATCGCCACAAAGTGAGTCTCATGGTAGGAAAATACAAAATTGAGTTGTTCATACCTTCTAATAGAGCATAATATAAGCTGTAATACACACTTTAAATGACATTCATTAAATAAGTATACCCAAAGATAAGTGCATTTGAAATCTTCATGTATCGAAACACGGTTTTGAGAAAATCTGCCATAAAGCAATCGAAAAATAAACAATTAAAAGGCTATAAATCTCAGAAAATCTGCATGAAGGAAACTTTTCAGGTTGAAAATTGACCTAAAAATTATAATGTAATGAAATACAAGTACCATAGTACTCATAATTGATTAAAACTAAATTTCTAAAAAATTTGACTTCAGACTTATTTTGGTGATTATCTCAATTTTGTGGTGAGACCTCACATTTATGAAGTCTCGCCACAATGGGTCTTATGGTTGGTGCCTTTGAATAGAGCACAATATAAAAGGTAATCTTAACTTTAAAGAGACATTCAATGGATAAGTATATCCAACGAAATGAGTATTTGAAGTTTCCATGTACAGAAACATGAGTTTAGAAAAAAAATCACCCTCAATTTAATCTAAAAACAACAATCATAAAACTGTCAATCTCAGAAATCTAGCATGAAGGATACTATCCTGCATAAAAATTGACGTCAAAAGAATAATTATAATGAAATGCAAGTACCATATCATAATGAATTGAAACAAAATTTATGAACAATGTGACTTCAGACTTATTTTGGTGATTATCCCAATTTGATCTTTCTGACAATGCGACTCATTTTGTGATGAAACCTCAAATATTGCTAATAGAATATCTATCAATTTATTTCTACTGTATATACTAATCCACAAAAACCTAAATCTGCAAAATATAAAACAATAGCTAATACAATAAATATATGCATAGATATATAATTCTATTTGATTTGTCCAAATAATCTTTAATAAAATATACATTGTACAACTAAAGTTGGGGCAATCAAATTTAGCAATATTAATCCTGTAATAATATTTAGAGGTGGTAACAAAAGTCTATTGAAGTATCTAATAGAATAATTAAGTCCGTACTAATTACTACCAGTAGTACATAAGTCAGCCAATAATTATAACACTAGTATATAATGTGGAGTAAGCCAGCCATAACTGCAGTGACGCCATCTTTCAGATAAATAAGTTATAAAACCAAAAGTAAGTCAATAAATAAGTTAATAAACTGTCGTCAAGGCAACTGTGTGGCAGGAAGCACATTTCACAGTTCATATGGGTCGTCCAAATGAACTCTACACGCATGTTAAAAAAACAGGGAATATTTCTATCGTCCTGGTTTTATTGAACTACATGGGTAAAAACAGATCACTCGTAAGTATGCTAACGTTATAAATATGTTTTCCTGTAAGTAGTCCAATTAGCCAATACCTAACTGCCCAACTGCACAGTTCTACATTGCTAAAAAAACATGTGATGTGTACATGTCTTTGTATGTAAATACATGGTTTATACTCACATACTATGTGTATGTTGTAAAAAATGACTTGTATGTAGAGAGACTGTATAATTTAATATGTACAAATATATGAATGTGTGTATGACTTGTTTGTAGACTGTATAATTTAATATGTACAATTATACATGAATTTGTGTATGACTGGAAATAATGTACGAGCAGTGGTTGGGAGGTAGGTTCAATTTTTAAATCAGGCAAACATGGCATAATAACTTGGGGTACGGCGATTATCATCTTCACGGCTCTCACTACCGACTACATGACAGCAAACGCAAACCAGCAGCCTCTCAAGCATTGCTGCATTTCCTTATTGAAAATGTTCAATTTATTCTCATTTTATTAAGTGTTTTTTTGTCCAAAGAAGCTGGATAGTTTTTTGGTTATTTCGACAGCTTGCTTATGACCCTAACCAATGCTCCATTCTCATCCTTTAATCTCTGATTATCTTGTCTCAGTTGATCAATTGTCTGAAATAAAAGCAATAAAAATAAAAATTAAAACCAAGCATTTTTGTTACAATCACTATCTATCACTATTATCGAACCATCCCATCAATCAATCAATCAATCAATCAATCCAATTATATAACAACCATCATTACAATTCAAGTTTATCACTATTATCATCACAACTACAATAAAAATCCTTTTACTACAATATCACAATCGACATTACACTCTCATTTTATCACAATTTTCATTAAATCCGATTTTATCACAACCATCATTAAAATCTCATTTTTCACATCCATCACTACGATTTCATTTTAACACATTTTTCATTACAATCCCATTTTATCACATTCTTCATTACAATCTCATTTTATCACATTCTTCATTACAATCTCATTTTATCACAACTTTTATTACAATCCAATTCCAACACAACCTTTATTACAATCCAATTTCATTGCTTTCATCATTGTAATCTTACTTTATAACAACCATCATTACAACCATTTGTTTTCATTACTATCATCATTACAATCTATTTCATTGCTATCCTGTCACCATTACCTTCAATGTGATGTCAAAAAAATGGATGTCACTATCACCTTAAATACCAGCTTATAACAATAAATTTCACCATCACCATTAATATCACCCAATAACAATAAATGTCACCATCACCTTTAATACCACCCCATAACAATAAATGTCACTATCACATTCAATACCACCCCACAACAATAAATGTCACTATCACATTTAATACCACCCCATAACAATAAATGTCACCATCACCTTCAAGTCCACCACATAACAAACGTCGTCACCACTTTCAATTCCACCTCATAACAATAAATGTCACCATCACCTTCAATACCACCTTATAACAGTAAC
This sequence comes from Nesometra sesokonis, assembly GCA_025631205.1. Lineage (NCBI taxonomy): Eukaryota > Metazoa > Echinodermata > Crinoidea > Comatulida > Antedonidae > Nesometra > Nesometra sesokonis. Next base: position 2,369 of record JAOTQE010023547.1, on the reverse strand, counting down.
TATCACCATGTTAAACGCTACAACCTCAAAACAATGTCACCATCAACTTCAATACCACCTAATAATGTCACCATCACCTTCAACACAACCTTATAACAATAAATGTCTCCATCACCTTCAAGTCAACCACATAACAAACGTCACCATCACTAAAGTTTCAATACCACTTCATAACAATAAATGTCACCATCAACTTCAAGTCCACCACATAACAAACATCACCATCACTTTCAATACCACCTCATAACAATAAATATTACTATAAAAAATATTATCACAACTTCAAATAAAAATCACAACAAACAGTTATTTATAAATACTGGCAGAACATCCTCAAAATCACTATTTAATAACAATCAATATGATCACAATTTAGTAATTGTTTAATTATTGTTATTAAACAACATTATTGTAATTATTATCATTTTAAAATGTGCTATTCAATGAAGATTCAAAATGTACATGCATAACTTGAAGTCTGTTGATTCAACTAACACATCATTGTATAAGTTTAACAACATCAGCAACATGTCATCATAATATACAGCAACTATACCCTATTCAGACTGGACACGAATTGCGATCAATTGCGATGTAATTGGGAATAATTGGAAGTAATGCAAATTCAAATACTCCTGCTCGCAACGGATCGCAATCGTCCGGTGCATTTACAGATGCTTTCATTATTCTATGTAGACTGGGCATATCCTGTACAGTATTTGAGTGTTTGCGGGGATTGTTGACAGACAGACCTCAGCCAATCAGTGTCTGTGGAATCCGGAAGTAATAAACATTGTCGTAGCCAACTGCAATGGCTAACAATTGTGATATCGATTACAAATAGATTACTATTGGTGAGCATTCACACACGATTTTACTTTGCTATTGTCGCAATTGCTACAACCGATCGCAATGCAATGTCAGTTTGAATGGTAGTAAATACTGAGATTTGACTTCAAAGTATTATTAGTAATAATAAATAATAATTCTCAATACACTCAGTAATTATCAATATTAATAAACTTAATTACAACAGACTTCTTGATGGTTAGATCAATATATTTTTAATCAATCTACAAACAATAACAGCAATGCAATAATATAAAATTTGGAAGCCAAAATCTTTAAAAAAAAAAAAGCAAATGTTTGATTAGATGCCGAAGAAACTTGTACTTACAGTTGATGGTCTAATTGAAACATTCTAATTTGTTTTAATTTAATTGATAATTTTGCATAAAAATTTAATGAATGGAAGGATTTACAAATTGAAATATTTTAAATTTAAATTGTGAACGGAAAATTAATGCTACAGGCCATATTGGGATGAGTTACATATACCATAAGTAACAGGGAAATGACATACAAACATACTACAAACAATATGAAAAACATTACACACTATAAACACAGATAAGCTACAACTGCTATAATAAGCAAAAAGATCAATATGATTTGAGTCATTATAGAAATAAAAAAGAGCTAACAGAAAAATTATAAATAGCAATAAAAGAAACCCAATAGCCTAAAACAAATAAAACTGCTTATCAGTAATATTTCATAATTTAATAAATATTTTCCTATGACATTGTGAAGAAAGAGGAATATGATGATGCTGAATCAAGCTCACATTTATGTTCAAGTTTCATAAATGGTATAGTAAAAAGCCGAATCGAAATCATACCCCTCTATTGGTATTTGCGGGTGGGTGATAAACATTTTACATAGTGTGTACCTAATATGAGACGCCATGGTAATATGACTACATCTTAAAGCCTGGCGTACACCTGAGAAATATGGCAGAAAAAATAGCCATGCACTTTGCTCAGCATTACTTTATTGCCGCACACTACCAGCAAAATGCTTACAAACATTGCAAATTATTTTGCATGCAAGAGAACTTTGATTTGATTTAATTTGATTTGATTTATTTGGTGTAGAACACCAAGTATAACCCACGAAAGTCCGAAGTGGACTAGTAACTTGTATTTCGACCCTCCAGCCGAAATACAAGGAGAGTGGTGTGGTGTTAAGAATCGAACCATGAGTAAGTCACGGTTCAGCGCACAGCACAGTGATTTCCACCAGCTAATCCAACTGAGGTAAATGCCACTCAGATTGACAATCTGATTTGTGGAGGTAGTAGAATCAGGTGATATGGTTATATGCAGTTACAGCAGCAGGGATGTAGCTAGAAAAATCTAAAGGTGGGTGGAAACAATGTAAGGGTGGATGGTAAAATGATAAAAAACAATAATTTTACTTTTTTCATATGATTAGGGTGGTTGATTGGAATTATACCCCATTCAGACTAGCATCGCATTGCGATCGGTTGTAGCAATTGTGACAACCAATCACACTCAATCGCAAAG
>JAOTQE010023536.1:0-10570 GCA_025631205.1 Nesometra sesokonis | reverse complement strand
AACATGTGAACTTTAAGCTCCATTTACTCGAAAAGTGGAATTTGCGAGTTACGTTGTTTTGCCACGGAACGGCCGATTGGTTCTTGGTTACTGATATTGGCACTCATAGAGGTTCATCACATTGGTTGGTTACTGACATTGGTACTGGGACAGGTTCTTCACATTGGTTCTTGGTTACTGTCATTGGTACTTATACAGGTTCTTCACATTGGTTCTTGGGTACTGTTATTGCTATTGGTACAGGTTCTTCACATTTGTTCTTGGTCACAGACATTGGTACCAATACAGGTTCTTCACATTGTTTTTTCTCTGACTAGTACTGATATATAAGTTCTTCACATTGGTTCTTGGTTACTGATATTGGTACTGACACAGGTTTAGGTTCTTTACATTGTTTCTTGGCCAGTGATATTGGTACTAATATAATTGTCAACATTGGTTTTTGCCCATTACACTGGTAGGCCTACTAATACGGGTTATTCTCATTGGTCCATGGTAACTGACATTAGTCATAATACGAGTTCTTCATTTTTGGATTTTGTTTACTGACATGAGTACATTAGTACAAGCAGTGGTTCCTTACAATGGTTCTTGGTCGCTTAATGCCCTTCACATTCTTCTTTATGAATGGCACTTGTACAAGATCTCGATATTGATTGTTGGTCACTGGCATTCAAATATCATAACAGATTATTCACATTGTTTTTTCATTCATCCATATTTATAATAGCGACAATAATCGCATGGATTTCAGTTTTGTAAATGAAATAATTATGTTATAAAATAGTTGTTTTTTCCGCCAACGTGGAAGCAGTTGGCGCAGCGGTGGCGTTTCAGGCTTCTAATCACGAGGTCAGTGGTTCGAGACTCACTCTGGTCGACTGTTTGTGTTCCTAGGCAAGACACTTTATCCACGTTGCCTCTCTCCACTCAGGAGTATAAGTAGGTACCTGGGAGGTACAAATGCCATATGCGCTGATTACGGCTGCAACATTATGGAATGGATTGTATTCCATAGGCGTTTGTTCCAATGACTGGGGGTAATAATTGTGAATCGCTTAGAGGCCTTGGCAATAAGCGCTATATAAATGTCACATATTATTATATTATTATTACTAAAATAGCCTTGATTTTAGTGTGTGTTTATTTTGTCAAATAGGTGATTCTATTCTCTATAGTGGAGAAATAATGAACAATTCAAAAGAGACGGTTACAGGTAAAATATGTATTTACCAACGAGTAACCTATCACAAGGAAACGGAAGATACATTTGAAGAGAGAGCAGTTGATTGTAAGGCAATGAATGATGTTGAAGGAATGGAGACAAAAACATGGACAAATAGCTCATTTATGATCCCACCAATACCACCGTCAAGCACCAGCCGCTTAATAGATATAGAATATACTATCGAGGTAAGCAACTATATAGATGCTTCCTTAATAACGAAAACGGATAGGGCTACGTCTTCTTTGTGATAAAACCTTCGTATGTAGATTCGTAATTTAGGACCATCGACTTTATTAGTAAAAATGAGGATATTGTAAAACAAATGTGCTTGGATCGTTAGCATCGTTATCACCACCACCATACTATAATATAAGTTGCTGTAATCATCATCATCATAATATTGTAATAATTATTGATTTTTCACTAACAGATGAAGCTAAAAACAGGAGAAAAGAAGGAACGAACATTGAGCATTCCGATACAAATATCATCGGCGCAAGTACAAACAAAATCATTTGGGTGTTATAGTTATTACTGTGGTAAGACCAGCACTACATTTATAATTATTTATAATTACTGATGGTAAACGCTTTTCAATTAGTAGAACGAATAGCTATATCACTGTCTTTCGAACATTGAAAGCTGTTAATTGATTTTAACATTCATTAATATACAAACATCATGTTAGCAGTATTTCTTCTATTTCAAATGAAGAGTGAAATAAGGTAAAATTGTTTAATATACTGTTAGAATGAGACGAATATTGGACCCATTAAACTAACCTGATACAACGCTAAAACAACGCAGTGTTTTTACAAGAAACGGGCAATTTGACATAGTGAACATCAATACAATTTTAATTTTAAAATATCACGACAAAACATCGTAAGTTAAAAGATAAAAATCAGCAACGCTTTCGTGCATAGGATAGTGACGATAGGTTGACCGTATTTCTCGTTGATGTTAGCACCAACTGGCACCACCATTGTTTTGACGTAACAGTAGAGAACTCTATACCGCTGGTAGTGATTATTAACGAATTGTTTTTTTATACTGTATATTAATAATATTTTCATTATTTCCTTCTTAGGTCCAGTTCCCAATTATGGCAAATCGGTCTTTGGTAGAATACAACTAGAAGACGAAAACACATTCGAAGCAAATTCCTATACACCCATGTATTGTTACTACCCACCGATTGGAATGTAAGGAGTACAATACATGGAAGATCGTATCTATATATAAATTAATTTGCAATTTGCAATAAATCCTGCGTATCTTCTAGATTATTTACTCAACGGTATTTAAAGTTGGTACATAAGTCAGTACTAATATTTACCACCTAACGAAAACGTCAATTAAGTTGAGTTAGATAATTAGTTGTTGAAAATTAAAACGAATTTAGAATAAATAGTTTGCCCCGAATAGAGGTGTTTTCAAAATGTGAAACGTGCTGTTTTTGTTCATGCTGAAAAATACCCGCACAACATAATACAACATGTTCATTCTCTGTCTACAATTATTATCTGTAAATTATTGCTGAAATTTGGTAAGCAGGCTGAGGACAACAACGTAAGTCCAAACATTGAGAAAACCAGTTATAAAAATACGTATAATACGCTATTTCAATATTGATAAAATATTCCATTCCCTCGATTATTATAAATACAAAGTACCACTCACGGTTATGCTCGTCGGTTGATTTACGATCTTCTGTCACCTGCTGCAGTGATAAACCCACTTTTACTTCTGTGTGTTTCTTATGTTTTAATCAGAGTCTAGGGACATACCTTATTACCTGTGGGTTTGAATGTTTTTTTCATCAACTGTAAAAGGAATTGATCAGGCTCTTGAGTACACAGTATTGTAAAATTGTAAACTATTTGATTGCAATTATTAGTATAATTAATACTATTGACCTAATGACTTATTTGTTTTTTTATTTATTAATCTATCCATTGATGGTTTGTGCGTGGGGTGTGTGTGTCGGTGTTGTATTTTCCCCTGCTAAGTTTTTCAAAGCATATCCAATATAAGAATGTTTACATCCTCTCCAGATATACGCCTTCCTTCATGCTACATTCAATAATAAACTTCAATGTATTTGTTTTACGTTATAAATGACTGTATAGAAAAATAAATATAACGTGAATGAATATACTACTGTATGGTATATTTGTCTCGTTAAGATTCATTTTCAATGCAAAAACAATTTGTGTTCGCATGACTGTTTGATTATTTTTTTTCTTGGAGGTGATTAGAAATGAAGAATATCGCGACGTTTACATAGAGAAAGCGAGCGAAGCGAGCTTACCCTCTAGTTATTCTCATGCAGTCAAACTTGCCAAGCCGACTTTGCCTCAATCGACTTTGCCAAGTCAAATTATTTCTATATATAGAATTAATTTGATTAGACAAAGTTATTGAATTGATTTTGTTTATGCCAGATTAATGCTTTCCAGTAATTTGAATCGCTAGGTCGACTTAGGTACTTTTAATGCGACTTTGGTTTCAATTTAGGCGTGTTAATAAACAAACCAATGTTTAAGATTGCATCCCTGTCCGTGTTAATTAAAATTTGAAGTGTAAATTAACAATAAAAGTTAATTATTAACTTTAAAAATATGCCTACAAAATAGCAACAATATCGAATCATCTAATGTTATTAGTATTCCATGGTGCAGAAGATAACCAATAAAAGGTTCACAAAACACAATAGATAACACCGTATTACCTACCACCAGATCAACCATTATTATAATCCGGATGTACTTCTGAAAATAACATAGCTGGGTTCATACTCAGAGTTTATCGTGATATTTATTATCATGATGTTTTATGAATCCGCCAGAAAGATATTATCATGATCTTCTTTAGCGTGTTAATCCTAACCTAAATATGGGTTTTCGCGTCACGTGACGTAAAAAGTAATTACTGAAGTAGGCTAAAATCATACACTAACGTACTTTCACAAGTACCATTTTCTATGATCGTGGTGTCTAGGAGTAGGTTTTAGATCACAACAAAACGATCAATTGGAAACTAATCTAATTATCGATTGTGATAAGACTTGAAAAAATAGAGATGTACACCTAATATTCGTAAATATTTTCTACTGTGAATTTTAATGGACTCACTATATTTCGGCAATTAATATTAATTATACACTACAGTATTACCAAAAACTACTACTAAATTACGACTTATTCAGTAATTCAATTAAAAACAATGATATTTAATTTTCATAATTGCCTATTGTGAATTTCAATTGCATCATTTTAATAGGCAATTAATATTAATTATACTGCACAACATTTACAAAACAATTCGTAGTACATAATTCGTGCGAATGAATTTACGTCATATTGTAGGCCTATTCTTCTTTTATATTGGTAATGCAACAGATAATTTGTAATTTATGAATATCGTTATATAAAAACAAATCGCCCAATTTAGGATAATTTCTTCATTGCTTAATAATCTGACTGTAGAAATGACTCGAATATTTTTATCCGGTGTTCTGTTCATTATAATATTTGGTATGTCCGTGAATGCTTTAGCGAGCTATAAGAAGGGTAAGTGAAAAATATATGTGTACGTTTTAGTGAGCATGTTGTCAGTTAATTTACAATCCGGATCAAAAACAAATATATGAAGGACCGAGCCACGATGAACCCTGATATCGTCTGAAGTTGATGTATATTTAGATATCTGAGTAGGCGGACATGCATACAGCCAGACAGACAGACAGCAAGAAATCAAGACAGATAGAAAAAAAACAGGACAGATAGACAGCGGGAGTTCAAAGCTGACGCTGGTCGGTTGCTTGTTTTCTTTAGACAACCCGTTGCTCAGGGGTATAAGTGGGTGCTTGAGAGGTACAGCACCATTACGCGATGATTAGGTCTACTTTAAATAGAAGTGGAATAAGACAATAATAAGCAATACAAGTATGATTAGCTATTCTATTTTTTACAATGCAATTCATATGTCCAATTCTGATTGAACCGTCACATATGTGCGTAGACTTTCATCCACTGAAAGGGTAGGTTCATCCAAAAATTATAATTCATTATTAGTTTAAGTTAGTCATAAAAAGTATATTCAGCCCTATTTGGGAATTTTTAAGGTGAATTAACCAGCTGCAGTGATAAACCAACATTTACTTCTGTTTGTTTCTTATGTTTTAATCAGAGTCTAGGGACATACCTTATTAAAAAAATACCTGTCGAACTTTGCAATAAATCCATCGCACTCTGTAACAACCTGTCGCACTTTGTAATAACTGTTGTCGCACTTTGTATGTATTAATCAAGCTGTTGCACTATGTAATACCATCCTATAGCAATTTGTAATAATAAAGCTGTTGCACTTTGTATTAACTCCCTGTCGCACTTTGTAATAACCGTCCGACACAATTGTAAAACCTTTACTGTTGCTGTTTACTGTATTACAACAACTTGTAATAACTGCCTGTAGCACGTTGTAATAACTGTCTGTCACACTTCGTATTATCTGTGAGCTATCACACTTTGTAATAACTACCTACCGCACTTTGTAATAATTATCTGTCACAATTCGTATTATCTTTGAGCTATCACACTTTGTAATAACTGCATGTCGCACTTTGTAATAATTATCTGTCACACATTGTATCTGTGAGCTATCCAATTTTGTAACAACTGCCTGTCGCACTTTGAAGTATTAACTACCGGTCGCACTTTGTAATAACTGTCTGTTACACTTTTTAATGACTGTCTGCCACACTTTGTCAGTCATTACAAAGTGTGACAGACAATTATTACAAACTGTGACAGACAGTTATTACAAAGTATGACAGATAATCATTACAGAGTGTGACAGACAGTTATTACAAAGTGCGACAGACAGTTATTACAAAGTGCAACAGACAGTTATTAGAATGTGTAACAGACAGTCATTACAAAGTGCGACAGACAATTATTACAACGTGTGATAGACAGTTATTACAAAGTCCGACATACAGTTATTACAAAGTGTGACAGACAGTCATTAAAAAGTGTGACAGACGGTCATTAAAGGGTGTGATAGACAGTTATTACAACGTGTGACAGACAGTCATTACAAAGTGTGGCAGACAGTTATTATAAATTTTACTACTGAGCTTATCTGTACAAACTAGACTGTAACGTACCGAGACGGTCGTTATGCATCGAATAAAATAACGTAAGTACCCAGCGTTTTGCTACACACTTCAATTTATTTACGTCACAATGGTAAACACATATTCTTAAAGTCATCGATGGTTTATAACAATGCAGTGGTTCAAACTGAAACAAATACGAATTTAAACAAATCAAGATGTTAATCTACTACCCATCTCCCAATGTAGCAATTATCTTAATAAACTAAATATAATAATAGGCCTATATTATACAGATCTATAGTAACTAATAACAAGCGTAACTATTACTTCATTCATCAAGTAAAGCAGAACCTTCCAAAAGGCAGATCTTTGTAACAGGTCGATCATATACTCCAGCTTGAGTCTTTACCTGAACCGAACGCACACGACCATCGCTACTAGGATATGTTTCCTCAATCAGGCCCAAGGGTCATCTAAATCTGGGCGTGTTCTCATCTTTTACCATAACTAGATCTCCTTTTCGTAGATTGCGTTTTGGTGCTAACCACTTCTGTCTTTCCTGAAGAGCCGGCAAATACTATTTTAACCATCTCCGCTAGAATACGTTTGTCAGATATTGAACCTGTCGCCATCTCCGTCGATATAGATCTGGTTCTACAAAGTAACCGGGTGGCAAAGTTGGTCCTGATCGAAGAAGCAGTAAATGATTCGGTGTCAAAGGCGTCCAGTCACTGTGATCACTTGATAGTTTCGTGATCGGTCGTCCATTTATAACACTTTCCACGACACACGTTAAGGTTGTCAAACCTTCTTTATCAAGTAACTGTTGACCAACAAGACCACTGTTCGCACACTCCGTATCTGCCGCTACCATATGCCACCCATGTGGGAGGATAGGGGTGGATTAAAGATCTATTCGATATCGAAGCAGAAAAGTATGTATTTTCTTCTGATTCCACTCACGGATAGCACGTTGTAACTCACGTTGCCCACCAACGAAATGCGTACCATTGTCTGACCTGATTTCAGCAGGATTCCCACGACGTGCAATAAAGCTTGCAGAGCATTTATGAACGAATCGGTTTCTAGACTACATGCAATTTCAAGATGTACAGTTCTTGTAGCAAGGCATGTGAAGATGCATCCATTTCGTTTAAGCTCAGAACGACCTCTTTTAACAGGTATGGGTCCAAAATAATCAATACCAACTCGAGAGAATGGAGATTAATATGCAGTTACCCTTGCCTTTGGAAGATCGGCCATAATCTGTGATTCGACTAGTGACTTCATGCTTTTACAAGTAATATAGGCAAACAACACATTCTTTACAGCGACACGGCCCTTCAATATCCAGTACTTGTCTCTAGTTTCGGCAAGAATACGTTCAACTCCAGCATGACCAGTCAAGCTATGATAATATTGTATTATTAATTTAGTTACATGATGGTGAGCTGGAAGTATGACTTGGTGTTTACACTCATATCCTATTTCTGCATTACTCAATCTGCCGCCAACACGCCAAAGGCCATCATGTGATTTTAACGGGATTCCATGAACTTTCCTTGAACATATTGAATAATAGCTAGTTCAGCCTTTTTAACATCTTGAACCTCCTTGGTGGAAAACCGTTCTTTTCTTAACATGTGCTTCAGGCGTAGTAACCATCCGATTGCTTTCATTAGACGGAACCATGACGAATATCGTTGTAGCAATGAATCAATAACATCAACGGATTGCTTGGACACATGATACACCTTGGATTCCCGTAATTCTACATTTTCTTCTAAATTCTTATTTTCGAAAATTGGTTGAATCGGCCAGATCTCATCCGGTTGCCACAGGAACTGAGGTCCGGAAACCCATCGACGGCTATCTACTAGCTCTGCTGCCCTCAATCCCCGTGCAACGTCATCCGCAGGGTTATCTTTGGTACAAATATGATTCCATTGATGTGGCTTACTGTATTCCTGTATCATAGCAACTCGGTTTGCAAGGTAAGTCTGAAAACGAGTCTCATTATTTCGTAGGTACCATAGAACTATCAAACTGTCCGACCAAAAGATGGATTCCTCCAGCTAAATATCAAGTTCTCGTCGTAGTATACTTAATGGATTCAACAGAGGCAGCTAATTCTAATCGTGGTATGGTTATTGAATTTAATGGGGCCGAATTTGATTTTGCCATCATGATACTGCAATGTATGTTTCCGTTGGCATCCTTCAACCTAATATACGCAACCGTCTCATAACCGACTTCAGATGCGTCAGCAAAATGATGTAATTGAGCACAAGTAAACACGAAGTTTGGCGGTTTGAAGCAACGTGGTATAGTTGCATTTGTCATTACGTGAAGATCATCAACCCATCGTGACGATTGATCACCAACATTTTGCGGAATTGGATCGTCCCAGTTACATTTAAGACGACATAAATTTTGAAAAAGTAATTTTCCTCGTAGAATAAATGGACTAGCAAATCCAAGAGGATCATAAACAGAGCCAACAACACTCAGCATACCACGACCTGTTTGTGGTTTACTCTTAGACTGAATATCAAATTGAAAGTAATCGCTCTGAACATTCCATAATATTCCCAAAGCTCTTTCCCACGGCAGCACATCCTGCTTCAAATCAATAGATTTTAGTCCCTTTGCTAACGTGTCCTCTGGAAGAGACTGTAGCACTTCTCTACTGTTTGACATCCATTTATTGAGTTTGAATCCAAGACAATCATCAACATAAAAGTTAGACTTAATAGTCTGCGTAACACTGCAATCAAACTTTGATTCATTTGTTTCAGCAGTGCGCCGTAACGCAAAATTTGCGCAGCTTGGACTCCAGACACCACCAAATAGATGTGCAGTCATTCTGTATATCAGAATAGGTTCACCTGAAACATCGTTGGTCCACCAAAGGAATCGAAGTACATCTTGGTCCTTAGGAGTTACTCGCACTTGGTGAAACATAGCTTCAACATCTGCCATTAAGGCAATATTTTCCTGCCTGAAGCGAAGTAAAACACCATTCAAGTTATACCTTTGAATTTCTAAATCCATCTCAGCATGTTGTCTTTCCATTTCTAATTTATGTTTTCCCTTCTCTAACTCACGCTTCTCCTGTACAAGAGTAATTTTTTCTTTAAGGGCTTCAATCTCAGTTTTAAGTGTCTCGTTTTCACATTTAAGTTCTTCTTGGGAAGAAAGAAGCGCATTTAATGATGTTGACGTTTTTGATCGCCTGCAACTCGTAACTTCCGACACAGATTTATGAAGATCTTCATCAAATGTAGCAATCCATGTTTCGACTCTTTTACGAAATTCAACGGTAGAAGACCAAATTTGCTGTCTATAATTTTCAGCATCTTCATTTTCTTTATCATCAGAAAGAAGTATTACGTAATCAACCTGTGCTTCTATGAAATTCACGATAATACTATCAAATTCATCAATACGACGCTTAACTTCAGAGAAATCACCTTTATCAATTAATTTATCTATTGTACTCATAGCACGGGTTATTGATCCTTTAGCGTGGCCACGTCTCGATTTAGCACGTGCTAGACTCTCTTGTAATAACGGAATATCCATATTATGAGTTTCCATCATACATTCATTTAGTTTAAGCCGTAATTTTGAACTGTAACGCACCGAGACGGTCGTTATGCATCAAATAAAATAACGTAAGTACCCAGCGTTTTGCTACACACTCCAATTTATTTACGTCACAATGGTAAATACATATTCTTAAAGTCATCAATGGTTTATAACAATGCAGTGGTTCAAACTGAAACAAATACAAATTTAAACAAATCAAGATTATTATCTACTACCCATCGCCTAATATAGCAATTATCTTAATAAACTAAATATAATAATAGGCCTATAATATACAGATCTACAATATAACAAGCGTAACTTACATTACTGGGTCCTGTGAACAGCTCAGCTTTACTACGGTATACATTGTGATTGGATGAATAAACGTACTAATACAACAACTCTTGATAGGAAAAGGCACCTGAGTGCATTCCAGTAGATAAAGGTAAGTATCGGCATTCATAGGGGACTGTTATAGCATACTTAAGGTAAGTCAAATTAATAGTAATTAATACAAACGTACGTTACACAGACTACCTTTTATTCTATTTTTAGACGCGGAAAGCGTCTCTATAAACAGCTTTTCAAAAATGTCTGTCTGTCTGTCGGTCTTGTCACGCACG
>JAOTQE010023525.1:0-10571 GCA_025631205.1 Nesometra sesokonis | reverse complement strand
ACTTTTAAGTATATTTTATAATAATATGTCATTTTGTCATTGTTTTAAGAAAACAGGACCATATGAAAAACAGGATTGTACAACAACCTGATAATGTCATCCTGTATAAATATGTTGAAATAATAATAATAATAATAATAGGCCTAATAATAATAATAATAAATAATAATAATAATAATAGGCCTAATAATAGGCCTAATAATAATAGTAATAATAATAATAATAATAATAACAATAACAATAATAATAATAATAATAATAATAATAATAATAATGTACGGTAGTTCACAATCTTTGCCAGAAGATTCAAGAATCAAGACATGAACGGTACATCATAAAATGCATATAATTAGAATGGATTCTTGTTTGAATACACTATATGCCATAACAATTACAATGCATATTATTGTAAAATTTTTTTCATAAGCAATTAAGATGAAAGACTATTAAAAATTCTTAAAGCTCGGAAGTTCTAAGTTAACTGGAGACCGTCCCGATGAAGATGTGTATAATAATGATGAGATAATAATATAATAATGATGAGAAATGGTGGCTTAATTTGACATAACTTTTTTAAACAAAGGCAAGAGTATTATCATTAAAATATACATCAGGTCAAAGTTATAATAGCTATTTTACAAGCTCGTTATGTTACTTTCTTTAATTAATTCATATACTGTGTGGGTACTCATGTAGTTCATATACAATCTTTGCCAAAAGATTCAAGAATCAAGACATGTACATCATAAAATATATAGAAATTAGAATGGATTCTTGTTTGAATACACTATGCCATAACAATAATTGCAATCTATTACTGTATATGTACAATTTATTTCAGAAAAGCAACTGGATGAAATGCTTAAAAATTCTTAGAGCTTGGCACTAATGAAATTCTAAATAGTTTAACTAGTACTAATCGACTGGAGACAAAGTCCCGTTGACAAATAATTGTATATAATTATTATGAGATAATATAATAATGATGAGAAAGGGTGGTTTAATCTGACAACTTTATAAGGCAAGAATATTATCATAAATGCAGATCTAGGTCAAAGTTATAATTTACTATTTACAGGCTCATTTAGTTACTTTCTTTAATTCATTCATAGGCTTATTTTTACTGTAATGGTACTCACGTACGATTCCACAGATAAAAGAACCCTAAAAACATGATTGTTTACCTTGAATTCCTTTAAAACTAATTGATTTTTATCAAAATATTTTTAGAACCGGAATATGATCAATAGAATGTTATCACGTCCATCTACGTCGATGATGTTTGAATTCCAAATTACCTTAAAATGATTGGAAAAAATTATTTCTGTATATACGAACAGACCGAACGTACATAGAGATACTAACATGTAGCATTGTTTTATTCACCACACCTGGTCATATCGGTGACCACTGATAACCAAAAGTCTTTAATTTTAATATTGTTTATTCCGAGGGAGATTATAGTGTTAAAAACACATTAGAATCCCCAGTTACGGAACAATTTGTTGATAAGATCCAGTCAAAGTCCAAATGGCATCAGATGGTATTTTAGTTCTGTTCGGAAAGTTTTCGATACAAGGATCTATCTTCATAAGTAAACTTGTAAAGTTGTTAAGGGGTGCAAAGTTTACCAATAATTTATCATTTTACACGCTGACACGGATTACATGTCGTCACCTTGCAATCAGCCACTTGTGTAGACTTGAGAGGAAACATTATTTATTCAAGATACGAGACATGAGAGGAATGGTGGTGACAATTAATGAGGTTTATACGAGTAAAATTTAGAATGGAATCAGTATGCAGTTTTGAGTCTTCCGTTGAAGGAGAGATGCCTGAACCATTTATTGAATCGTCTGATATTGTCGGCAGTAGCAGACTACCAGAAGGCGATAACCGATCAGGTAAGATTCTTTAACAGCTGACCAATTGGTTTATTATCTCCTATAGTCTAATTAGTCGGGAAAACTATCACAAACAGTTTTCAAATGACTTCTATGCAAATTGATATTTTGTCGGCGGTATCGAAAAACGGCTACCGCTAAAATACGTTCTAAAGTAGGACCCACTGTTTTACTAAGACACTTTATAATACCGACTTTACTTGTCTGAGAGGCCTGACTCATGCAAATACAAGTAAGTCTACGGGACTTATATTACGTTTCTGTCTATGATCAAATAGTTTATCATGTTCCAAAGGCAGAATAACAAGTTTTTAGCCAGTAAAGTATAAACCTACGTTTTTCAGTTTAAGAGGAGGGGTGGGGATTGAGTGAGGGGGAAGTGCTATCGCAACCACGGTTACAGTGGCGGATTCAGAATTTGCTTAAGTGGAAGTGTCCGGGAATGTTTCTTACCAGGGTGGGTGTATTCCCGGTTCTGAGTCTGACAAGCAAAGGTTTTTCCCCTGCTTAAGTGAGTGTTAGGACGTGCTCCCTCCAAATACACCACTGGGTGGTACTTTCACGCCCCATAACAGCCAAATCACACATCCGCCCAAGATTTCTCAGCCCATAAATGAGTAATCAAGCTTTATTTCATTTTATTATCATTGGTGGATTTATGAGGAGGGCTGGTTTCAGGGGAAACTGACCCCCTCCCACATACGTTCAGTTTTTAAAACATATCAATCAATATCCTCTATTCTGGTGGAATAGTAAAAATAGGGGAATCCGCGGACCTTTTGTTTTTGCTTGTCAGATTCAAAATCGGAGAAACGCCCACCCTGGTCGAAGATATACGGTGGCCTCCGGATCCTCTTTTCAAATGTCATGGTCCGCAAGTTGCATTTATACTGTTTCTGTGTCTCATTTCAGGCTCGAATGATCAAGAAATACAAATCACGTCGTATTTTGATTCTTCAGAGCTGCATATTGATCATAGCAAAACGCCAAAAAATCTTAGAGAAACAATTTTACGAGGAATGACACGGCAACGATTTTATAGTGGTCAGACTCGTACGCCTACGCCTCGGCCCACGCCACCAGATACACCGTTGAAAATTAACAAACCTACTGGTATTGTCTCACCAATACTGAAAAACAGATCCACGCCATCTCCTTCAATACTAGTGAATGGACATTTTATGCCTGATTCCGTTTCAGATTTGAATCACAATCTGCAAATTCGGTCACAAAAACGTCAAAATGGATTTCTACCGCCAATTAGGATGGACTCTCGAACGCAACACAGGCATAAACAAATGAATTATTATAAACGAAGAGAAGACAGTGGTGAAATATTGAGGTTACCATCCTTAGATAAGTTACCGGGATCTTCAAAGATTAAGAAAGGATCAACAACGCCGTTAGAATCTGATACACTCAATTTTATTATGTTACCAGACATTCAAAGAAACGAATTTGTTACTCAAAGTCTTGAAAGTTCTATTGATCAAAGTAACCATACTGACTTTAACAAATTATCCCTTACTTCAAAATTACCAGAAACTGTTTCAAATTCTCCATTTTTAGTTTCGGGGTCGCAGATTGGGACTTTCAAAGAAAGAAAGAACGGTAAACGAAGCAATCTGGCACGCAGTCCAGACAATGTTGGTAAAAAGAAGAAGAAAAAGCCGAAAAGGAAACATTCTGAAATTAAAACTGAGGAGTTTAAAGATTTGGAGCCAAGTGACAATAGTCCTGTAATTTCTGTAATTATTGAAAAGAAGAAGATAACTAATAAGCCATCTAATAACAATAATAATAATGGTGAATTGAAAGATTTAAAACCCAGTGAGGACAGTGTAAGTTGGTTTTAATTAGGCCTACTCTGCCTCACTCACCAATGAGAATGTATTAAAAAAATGGGCTTCCTGTTTGAACACTCTGGTATCTAAATCTATTCGTCAGATTTATTTCTAATTTCCTGAAAAAAATACCATGTGCAAGCTCGGTGGTCTAGTGGCATGGATGATAGGTCTAGTTATCTAGACGTGGGTTTGAGTCCCACCAGAGAACATACAATTTGCATTTTTTCGCAAGTATTTTCAAATGTTGAGTTTTATTCGGTGCACCAAGTTAGAGAAGTATGTCTATTCTCCCTGACGCAGAGAATATAGTAGGTCTTACGGTGTACGTCCCTCTGTTTATTTTTTTTGCTCTCGGAATTCGATCCCTAGTCACTGAATGCACTCGGTGACCTAGTGGTCGAAATATCAGTGTAGTTATCTCGATGGGTTCGAGTAAAACTCTAGAACAGTATGAGTTACCTACATTTTTAGGGTTGTAGCCAGGATAGAAAAACGGCCTCGGTGCCTATAAAAAAGGCACAAAATTTTGAGCATTTCAGAAGAGGCGATCGCCTCGTCTACTTCATGCTAGCTAATGATTACACGTCAGAGTTGGACAAAACATTATAGTATATTCCTCCGAAGCAAAAAAAAAACCGATTAATTCATATACATTACAACAGTACCCGATTCTTATATGGGCTCGAATTCGATCACCGTCACCATGTCAAAGCTCTGGTAGGGATATCAATTTCAATTTCAATCATAGACTACATTGGTTCAAGTCTCACCCGAGAACACCTCCTTCGGATTTTTCGCAACTGTATGCATACTGAGTATTCGGTAATTTCACGTAAGGGTTGGTATTCCCCGCCCTTACGAAAAAATTATAGGGCCTCATGTTCGTCAAAGGTCAAGAAATATATTATCAAAGAAAATAATTTTGTGTTATTAGCTGGTTTTATTTTAAGATACAGTTGAACATCCCTGTGCGGACACCCATCGTAAGCGGACACCTCCCATGGACACTTATTCAAAGACCTGTTTGTTCTTCCTATCTGATCAGTGCATATGGTACCTCTCGTAAGCGGACACCTCCCGTAAGCGGACACGCACATTTTTCATTTTTTGTCTTAAAATTTGGATTTCTTGTATGTAAAACTACCAGGGGCGTATTTAAGGGAGGGGGCGGCGACCACGGACCCCATTCGCAAAGTAAAATATATTGAATATTATAAACATTGTCTATAAAATTTTTGGGGGGAGCATGTTGTTGTTGATGATGATGATGATGACGATGACGACGACGACGACGACGACGACGACGATGATGATGATGATGATGATGATGATGATGATGACGATGATGATGATTTACGAAATACGCAAAACGGACATCACACTTTGGTCTACTTTTTAAATTTATAAAGTTGCTGATGTGTCAAAATATATCACATTTTCCACATACGAATCTTCGAAGATCGTTTTCGTTTTCGTATTTAGTAAAATTGCGAAACCTCACTATTTAAAAACAAATTGGGTCAGTCGGTCAGGAAATCTTGATACTGCAATTTTAGATAAAACTTAACAGTTTTTATTCCTATAGTTTACTTGTTCGGATACCTGTCTTAAAATTTCAGGTTCATTCTAAGCTATGTCTACAGGCCTATTTTGAAAAAATAACAGGCTGTTTGAAAGAGACCTAGAAAGTAGATTTTTCCCACATAAAGTGGCAACTTTTAACGCCGTTGCGCGTGTCTACCCGGCCCCAAAACTGCACTTTTTGGGGATTTGAACACATTCGAATAGTAATGTATGTATGTACAGTATACGTAAATCCAGATATCTTCATCACGATATTGGTAGACGTTTTGGCCTACACACGCAAAACCAGGGGCGCAGCCATGATGGAATGAAAGGGGATGAGACTTGAGCAAGCGAACAATTTAGGCTGGGGGCCAGCGGGGCCGCCGAGGACCTCGGGCCGGGGTCCAGGGGCCGAAGGTCCGGAAAAATTTGCGTTATTTTACAAGTTAAAAGACACATTAGAGCCCATCAAAAGGTCCCGTTTTCCAGATCAGCCTGTCTTGATTTCCAAGTTTAGACTTGCGAATAAAGCGAACAATTTAGGCTGGGGTCAGGGGGCCACCGAGGATTCCCGGTGGGGGTCTAGGGGCCGAGGGCCTTGGAAAAATTTTCGTTATTTTACATGTTAAAAGACACATTTGAGTCCCATCAAAAGGTCCCGTTTTCCAGATCAGTCTTTCGATTTCGAAGTTTAGACTTGCGAACAAAGAGAGCAATTTAGGCTGGGGCCAGCGGGCCGCCGAGGGCTCCTGGTGGGGGTCCAGGTGCCGAAGGCCAATTTGCGTTATTTTACATGCTAAAAGACACATTTGAGTCGATCAAAGGTCCCGTCTTTTTCCAGATCAGCCTATCTTGATTTCGAAGTTCAGACTTGCGAGCGAAGCGGACAATTTAAGCTGGGAGCCAGGAGCCAGGGGGCCACCGTGGGCCCCCGGTGGAGCTCCAGGGGCCGAAGTCCCCGGAAAAATTTGCGTTATTTTACTTCTAAAAGACACATTAGAGTCCATAAAAATATCCCGTTTTCCAGCTGAATGTTTTGATTTCGAAGTTCAGACTTGCGAGCGAAGCGAGCCATTTTGGTTGGGGCCAGTGGTCTCCAAGGGCCCCAAGCGGGGTCCAGGGGCTGAAATTTGCCGAAATTTTGCGTTTTTACATGATAAAAGACACATTAGAGTCCATCAAAATGTTCCGTTTTTTCAGATAAGCCTGTTGGTTTCGAAGTGGTACGGTATCACGCAACGCACGGTGACCAGGAATACTGGAAAGGAAGAGAGGCAACATTTGAAAATTCAAACCGAACAAACCTACTTTATACAACACTCGAATACATTTACTAAGCTTTTCAAAATGTCACACTTTAACGCGATTTACCATTGAATGGAAAAAAGGAAACATCCGAACCGAGATGCGACATTTTTAATATAAACCTCATGTTCGGAAATGGCGCCCTGGTTGAAGTCCCGGCCCTATTATTAAATGTGTAAAGCTTTTCGGTTGGGGTTGGTTTTAACCAGGGAACCCTTAAATTAACGTGACACCTCTCAAGCCCGTAACCATGATTGTCACTGAAAGGGGGTCCCTTAAGGAGCGAATCCAGACATGAGGGTGCATTGTGCGAGAGTGTAGTTTAGGCCTACCTCAGTCTCATCCATGATCGTTACTGAACTACGGCACTACGAACATTTTAGAATATTGCACTTTTAGATGCTCGGAAATGGCACTCTTAAACATTAAAAACCTTTCAAGGTACTTCAATTTAAAGTAACTGAAGTATAAATATGTCTTCAATTGAAAAAAAAAACACCCATTTCAGATCCATCTTACTTGCTGGGTAGAGATGCGAACAAACATCCAGATGATCGGAAATGGTGCTCTTTTTGAAACAAAAAAATGAAAAAAAAAATGCAATTGAGACGTGATTGTGTTACTATTTGAATGCATTAATTAAAACAACACCCACCTCAGTCCCACAATAGTTGGTGCTGAGATGGGACCCCACCCCCTCTCCCCACTGGGTGAATTCTGAGACAATTACAATACACCCCAAGATGATCACTGTAATAGGATAAGTGTGAATTCAGGTTTCATACACATTTCCGTAATTCGGTCATTGAATGGTGTCATCTTTAATACAGATATTTGAAAAGCTATTAAAGTAGATTATACGAAGTTAACGATTATTAACGATGGCTGGCTTACAATTCATTCAATACTATAATATTCTTCACAATATCAATCTTTTACTTGAGAATTTTTTCTCAAAATTTTAGGAGAGGGGAGGGGGCTGACCACCCTCCTCTGGCTGCGCCCCTGAATACATCGGTTATAATATGAAACTAAAATGATAAAAGGAGGAAAGAAAATATAAAAATGTACCACTAGAAAGCTATTTCAGAACAGGATATTCACCGCTGAAAATACTATATAGGCCTATATTTTTTTTAACATAAGGCCTAGGCCTACCATTTTTTAAATTTTGGGTCGGGATGAGTTTTTTAGAGAAAAGATATGTTGTATGAACCTTATTTGTTGGAATTGTCTTGTATTGTATCCCATATTACTATGGTTAGGATGGCAAAGATTAAATGAAAATAAAAATGTTATAATTCCTGAAAGCAATCTAACATTTTAATGCAACAACGGCGTTCCATACTTTGGAAGTTGTCATTTCCATCCTCCCATCGCTTGAGGGCGTACATGATTGTTATTGTTGGATCTGTTTTGTGTTGGATTTGTGTTCTTTTTGAAGAGTACCCTAAATAAATTCCAAAAATAATTGGTGTATGCTTTACATATACAATGGCCCAGACGATGTGGGCAAGGAAGAAAGCTATGTCATTTATGAAATATCATAAAAATCGCCAAATAACTGACGATTTACAATTTACCAACCAGTTTCTAAGCCGAAGATTTGCATCCAGTGAAGGCCTGTTCAGGAAGAACCTGACAGGGCACTTCGGATGTATCAACGCCATAGAATTCAGCAACAATGGGGGGAATTTCCTCGCATCTGGTAGGCTATGCCTAGGCTATTGTGTTTTCTTAACATGTACTTATCACCTGCTTTTCTTAAAACCAGGCTAATTACTAATCTCTATTAATTAATTATATTTTAAATGTTATAAAATGGTTCAGAGTTAACTCAATCAATGTGCAAAATATAAATCTAAAGCATAGGCTAGGCCTAGGCCTACTATACTAAAATATGCCGAACTAAAGACTAGCCTAAAGACCTAGGGCCTAGGCAGGCCTATGTTGTAGATTCACATAAGATTCTATTCTAACAAACAGTATAGAAAAAAATATGTTTTAGTTTACAGTTTCGCATTTTCTTCATCTGTGTTAGGCCGGAAAAAAATTAACCGTTAATTTCGTGGTGATAAAAGTCCTGAAAAAACAAATATTTAACTGTAACAGAAAAAAATTATCTGCTAATTACCTGATTCTAAATAAAACTTATTTTTTGTTAGGAGGAGATGATCGTCGAATTATTCTCTGGAACATGCAGGATGCCTTATCAGGAAGTGACCAGTCCACCGGCCCTGCCAGTAATTCCAGAAATAAGGCGAAGAATCGAAACTACATTGCGTTACGAGGGGAACATCATTCAAATATTTTTTCTCTTGCTTTTGACAGTCAAAATAGAAAAATTTTCTCCGGTGGCAATGATGCACAAGTTCTAGTTCATGATATCAAAACGTAAGCATAAACCATATACTTTTCTAGTGTTGAATTCTCAACACCTCCTGCTTCTAGTGTTGTCCCTAGTATGGTTTTAGTCATCAAATTTACCAGTAAAAATTTCAATTTCCCTGTAAAATTTTTTTTATAGAATGATATTATTTTGATTTTCATATTTTAGCCCTTCTTTACTACAGAGAATACAGGAAAGCTCATAGAAGCCTATAGTTATGTAGATCCAGTATTTGGGGTAGGCCCATAACCAACCCAAAACCCCTACCAGTCATGTTTTTGGGCAATTATCAGTATAAATTTTTCAATTGGGTGAACACTGTCACCCCTTATATATTTTCAAAAGTATACTTTCCCGCTTTAGTCCAGTCATTGCAAGTTAAATAATAAATCAACTTATTATTTTACAATTTGAGTTGGGAAAGTGGGTGAGGGATGTGAGGGTGTTCTAATTATTAAAGGTAAAGGAGACGTACAGATTTGTGGATAATATGTGAGGCGGGGAAGTGCTCGATTTGTACTCTTCTCCTCTCCCACCCCAGAAATCTGCCAAGTAACACTCTCAAATAAGTTTTGCAGTACTTATTACCAGTAGGCTACTAATCGTGACAACATAGTGCTATGCTTCTAATGTAGTAACCCTTTAAAAAAATGGTTTAGATTTGTATGTGAGATATTGTAGGTAAATGGGAAAAGGTATGCTGAAAACTGCAGTGCTGCTCTAGAAATAGACTTAAAAAAAATATTTACAGTTAGAACAAGGATGACAGGTAGCCGATGAGCCTTACCTCAATTTTATCAAGCACTTTAGTGCCCCCTTCTAGAACTATTGATATCTTAATTGATTTTAATTCTTCTGGTAATTCATTCCAGACCTTTGGTTTCTGATATTTCTTACCCTCTAATCTCTGTTTTTAAATCTTTATAAACATAATTATTTTTATTTCTAGTTTTGTAATTATGCATAGAACTAAAGTTCTTCTTTCGGTTTTTCCCATCAGGGGTTGCCACAGCAAAAAAGTCTTTTCCACCTTGTCCTAATCAAAGCATCATGCTCGTTCACACCAATTTTCTTCATGTCCTCCTTAATCACATCCATATATCTCCTCTTTGGTCTTCCTCTTTTCCTCTTACCTGGTAGCTCCATTTCCAACATTCGCCTTCTGATGTACTCTGTGTCCCTTCTACACACATGGCCATTTCAGTCTTGTCTCTCTCAATTTGTCCCCAAGTTTTGTTACATGAGCAGATCCTCTGATGAAAACATTTCGATCTTATCCTTTCTTGTTACCCCAAGTGAGAATCGTAGCATCCTCCATCTCTTCCTCCTCCTGTCTTTTGGTTAGGGCCACTGTCTCCAAACCATACGACATAGCTGGTTTTACCACCTTTCTATAAATTTTCCCCTTCATTTTCGCTGAAACCCTTCTGTCACAGATCATGTCAGTTACTCTTCTTCATAATTCCAGCCTGCCCACACTCCCTGCATTGTTTACATTACCTTAAACAATACCACTATTCTCATTTTTTTGGTTTCATGCAATTCTTTGATTCTTTTGCC
>JAOTQE010023514.1:0-10571 GCA_025631205.1 Nesometra sesokonis | reverse complement strand
TTCGGCCCTGTTGAGTTTCCCCCCCCCCCCCACCCACTGTCGGGGACCATGCCCCCCTTCGGACAAGTTCTGGCGCCAATTTTCTCTTTGGATGCTATCTGCTGCACTTTTAGAGGCGTTATAGTGTGCAAAATTATTTTTGCGTGCATATAATATTCTGCTGTCCCGTTGGATCCGCACGTGACACTACAGTTATGAAGTCAGTAAAAACAAGGACAGTTGGCATTTACGTAAATTATTTACCCTTCGGAATCCAAAAAACATCTCGTGTAGGGGGCGCTCTCTTAAGTCCAATAAAAAATGTGAAGATAGTATGGCGATGTCTCGATTGGTTTTGCGTTACGAATCATAGGCCTAAAATTAATTTTAGTTAAAAGGCTTGTATTAAATCATGAAAAGAAGTATGACGACGTATAATTAATAAAATTAGATGATTAATGTACAAATCTGTCATCATGACAGAACATCGAAATGTTTCCAAGGACAACAGTGTCACTGATTGTAAAATTTTAGTAAAAGGTGTAAGCGTATTTAATTTATTTTATTCATGAATTCTATTATCAATTAAATTTGATAAAATCATATTTCTGAATCCCTAGGCCTATATCAGTCTAAAACTAAACTAAAACTATTCATAACTTCTGAAACTGCTTGACACACCCAGAAGTTTTTTTATTGTTAAAAAATCGAAATGTAGGCCTAAAAAACAGTAACATGGGCCTATAGAACAAGTACTCGTATCTCGACGAGCTCCGACTCTGTGCCATTCTCCTAAATGAAATTTGTTTTTATTTTAAAACTCAAGTTATCTTCGACCAATATTTTCTATTTTACCCCAAGGTTCCAAATGTTCGTTATTTCCTCGTCGAGTGGAGTTAAGTGGCTAAAACCGTTGACTTGAAATCTGAAAATACATGTTCAATTTCCGTTGTTAAACTAGGACTGCCACCGCATATTATCTTTTACAAGTTTTCGATTGTTAGTTAGTTGCAGCTTTCTTTATTATTGTCGAGGGTCAGTTTCGTATATTGCTGAGCAATTAATAAGCTTGAATTGAATGAATGAATAAATAATGAATGAATGAATAACCTTTAATGAATAAGCACATGGGTTCTATTCCTGTTCGAGTCTAAAAAACAAGTCTCCTCAGACTTGACTAATTTTATTTCATCTTTTTCAGAAAATGTGATGCTCATTTTTGAATCGATATTTTCCGATTTTCACCGATAAAGATTCATTGCATATAGGCCTACCTGCCAACCATACCGATTTTGGCGGTAGGCTGCCGCTTTTTCGACCTTCCTACCACCTACCTCTTCTGCATGGAAATCCTACCGCTTTTTAAAATTTAAAAGCAATAAAGAATGTACACAAGGAAACTGTGAAATCTATCAAAAAACAAAAAAGAAAAAAAAACCGACGAAAATACGTATTGAATTGGGACTATAAGTAAGCAATTTTAGCCTTAATCCCCTCACCCAATAACGGGAATCGGGGCGAAATGACTTTTTTACCGCTTTCGAGAGTACATAGTTGGAAGGTATGCATAGGACTACTTACTTAAGTAATTAATTAATCAAACGGGTACTTATAAAGCTGGAGGTAAAATATAAAAACAATTACTGACCACCCGATATCTAAAGCGTCAAGCGAGAGTAGAAACGCGTTTAGATTTTTGTTCAATTTTTATGAATTATTGAAACGTGTTTCTTAAATAATGTACCGCCTAAACAAGGACAATAGTTGTAATTGTGTACTACAAACATATACTATTTATTATAGGCCTATTTACTCTGCTGTTGACTGGAAAATTAGTATACAGGTATGAATCATTGTGCCAGAATGATTGTTTTTGTTGTCGTCACCATGGACGTTATCGTGGTGAAGTCCAATGTCAAGTCGTCGTCATTATTATTGCTATCGTCATCAATATCAATATAATATTAACGTGGTAGGCCTATCCAAAATAAAAAAGATGGAAATGAACATAGACGACTAGGAAATTCAGCGTACAAAGATATATTTAAAAGAAGATGACAATATTTATACTCTATTGTAAACACGTGTGATACAAACATAGGCCCTATTCTTGTTCTTATTATTAATAAACGTATAAATAAACCTCATGCCTACGATTAACAGTAAATTCCTAGTCAATTGTATTAAAAATATTAAATAATTAATATAAAAACACATTTATTAGACAGTCGTGTTTGATATATCTGTTCTCTCGGGTTATATACTTTACAAGGCACACACACGTTGTACTCTGTGATGTGTAGTTTCTGTTATCCTAGAATATTGACTCGTCGGAACTTTAAACGAATTTCCGTTTATGGGGATATAAATACTACTTCAATAGGATTGCAAAACAAATATGAATTGTTAGTTGTAAATTGAAGACAAATATTACCTCATGTTCAAGGGCAAAAGTAGTTTACATAAACTAATAATATTAACTATTACAGACGATGTGGCCTATCGACTAGGTCCCTCTGTCTGCATTTAACAGCTGCTTCAAGTGTTTGCCTAAATATCGGTCGATTGGTGAACTTGCCCATGCACACATTGACGAGATCGTGACAGTTCGTATAATAATGATGTTTTAACATTAATGTGTCGTTTTGTAATTTCACTGACTGAATAAATCTACCAACAAAATTTCGTTGAAGAAAGCTGGTAAAATTAAGTGTTATCTTAATATTAAAGGGATTTTTGGTCGCAAAGTGAACCTAGGGTACCCCTGTGCAAGATAGTGACAGTTCGTGGTATTTTATAGCATTCCTGTGTTTTTAGGCCAATAACGTACGGTATCTAATCGAATAGACAACTACTTTAATTCGTAAAAAAATAATTTTTCCCCATGCTGAATTAAATTTGCTTTAAGTTATTTTAAACTTAAAGAATGTATGTTCGACTCATTGAATCATGAAAGTTCGTGAAACGAATATTTTAACATTATCGTCGAGGCAAAAAGATTAAGCTATTAAAAGGTGTATTTCTGAATTTTATATCACATTACTCGTTTCTATATCGTTTAAATTCTTGGCTATAGTGATATCATTAATAAGTTTACGATTTACAAATAGGCCTACTATTAGATACGAGAGCGGCGGTAAGTTGAAAATGTCATTGGTTAAATCCAAATGTAGGGCTTATATCTAGGCATTTTGCATTTTTTATTTGTTAAGGTATGAAATATATAACGTATCCTCCACGAGATTATTTCCTTTTACGAGTGCATCTTTCATAATGAAATGCCGTTTCTAATATTTATTAGAAAATAGAAAAAATAATATATTTTGCTGATAGTCGCTTTACAATTTTATTTTTAGGTATAGAAAAATAAAGATACAATCTATATAAATCTAGGCCAATCTCAATGTAATTGAGTGAGAATCATTTACGGCTAGATGGGGAACTTAACAATGTAGAATTGTAGTCCCATGTAGCCACCTACTATTTTGATTTCGTCATCCTTCGTCGCAAACCTGTAGGCCTAAGTTAAATAACAATACCTGCTTTACAATTATTGTATTTTTAACATTCTTTTGTTATACAAATTATTTACATATGTGACACGTTTTATGTTGTTAATGTCTAAAGTTACTTTAATTTATTGACAAATTTGAAACTTCTATGAAAGATTGCGCGTGCGCAATTTCGACGTATTAACAGCGTTAGAAAGTATACGATTTGATTTGTTGGAATCCGGAATAGTAGGTGCTACATGGAACTGCACTTTGGGGCTATATATTCTGTTGACGTTCACCATCTAGCCGTAAATAATAAATCTATGGTGAGAATCCACTCTTTACGGAGGGGCATGAGGGACCGCTAAAAAAATGAAAATTCAAATGATTGAAAATCTCGAATGAGTCAGATCAGCCACTGTGTTGCAATGACTGTATGAAATTTAACTCCTCAAGAGTCAATTTGGAGTGCTGATAATTCACCACCCTTAAAGAAGCGGCTCTTCAGGTTACTCTCACTCTTTTAACTTCACTCCAAAAGAGTGAATTTTTAATCTTTGACTTAATGGAGTAATATATTTAAAAATGTTCCTAAATTTCCGCAAATAACAGACCAATTAACAAGATATAGACCTAATGTAGGGGCCTATCCAGGATCCGACGAAAGGGGAGGGGCGCACTTTTCCAGGTTGTGGTGGGCGTGGTTTCCCGTTTTGTTCTGACGAGCAAAAAAAAAAAATCATGGTTTTTCGTGTTCTGGTACCCTATTTGCCTCAAATTTATGTTCATTTATACTATCGGTGTCAATGTTTCACCCGGCGCTCCGAATACAGGGGGGTCGGGGCGCAAAAACGTTTTGCTGATAATGTGTGTGTGGGGCGGGGGAGGATGTGCCCCAAAATCCGGGCCTGAAATGTGTCTCTTGGGAAAAAAACAATTATTTCAAAATTAATCACATTTGGAAGTTAAGTGCATTAAAATAGAAATGATTTGAATTTGAAAAAAAATCTTTAAACTATACGCATAAGAACAAAGTTTTTACTGTTGCTACAGTCTTTGTCATAACTCGTTGAAGAATTAAGGTTCAATTTAAAAAAATCCTAGTTTAAATGTACGACAGTCGACTATACGTAATTTCTAGGCTGTACATAAAATGAACAAGCTACTGTTAGAACAAAAAACATACCATTATACGTTGAAATTGATTTTTGTTCAATCCACTTCAATAGTTCAAATTATAATGAACCACTTTGTCGGTGTGGATGTGGTCTTAAATAGAACGAATACACTTAAAATAATAAAAATAAAATAACGTATTTATTTGATAAAACTGTCAAAAAGAAAAGGACTTCATTATAACTAGCGATAGCAAAACGTTTGCGTAATATTCGTTGCTTTCAGAGTTTCGGGGCGCCTTCGAGATAACCACAAGACATTTTTATTATGTTCTAAATAGACTATGTGACATAGGATCACTAAAGTTTGTTACAATAGTGCTCCTCGACTGTTACTACGGCAACCGAGATACTGTAGAACGAGGTTAAGTTCGTCTCTAATTGCGTGCCATCATACGATGAATATTTAAGAAACTTTATATTCACAGTTTTAAGAAACAGTGAAAAATAGTGCTAACTATATTATCCTGCCTGTTACAAATTATGTCTTTTTGAGTCTAAGATGTTTCATCAATAGAATGTTGCAGTGTATTGTAGTGGTGGTACTTTTGTTATCTATTTTATCTAATTAACTTTATTTTTCATTTTTCTTTTCACTTTTTAACGTTTGTATTCCGGTACTTTTAGTCCCGAAACCAAGGTTCAGAAGTACCTGGTTTGTACCACAATTTAGTTAAGGCAACTCATGTTGATAATTTGCATTATTTTTGCAATGGACGTGAAATTCCGAAACAATCGATGAATGATGATGATAACGATGATGATACCGATGATATTGATGATGATGATGATGATGATGATGATGACAGATGATGATCATGATGATGATGAGAACGATGATGATGCCGGTGATGATGATGATGATGATGATGATGCCGGTGATGAGGATGATGGTGACAATGATGATGACAGATGATGATCATGATGATGATGAGAACGATGATGATGCCGGTGAGGATGATGATGATGATGATGATGATGATGCCGGTGATGATGATGATGATGATGATGATGATGGTTGTGGTGGTGACGATGACGATGGCGATGATGATGATGGTGATGATGATGATGATGATGATGATGGTGATGATGATGATGATGATGACAATGATCATGATGATGATGATTGGTGATGATGATGGTGACGATGATAATGATGATTATAATGGGAATGATGATGACGACGACGATGTATGATGATGCTGATGATAATCATCATCATCATGATAATAAGGATGATGATGATGATTGCACGGTGGTGGTAGTTATCATGATTATGATAACGACGACGACGATGATGATGATGATTGAAGCAACGGCTTAACTTCTCATCCAAAAAAGGACGCGTCATCAACGCTATCCTACAGCAAACAATAAGAGACTCACAGCGTTAAAATTAAAATGGAGAAGTATTGAAACTTCCTCATTAAGTTTTTATAAGAATATTTAAGTGTGATACAACAAGGATGATATCACTGGTGGTCACTGGGCAGTAGACGAAAGACAATCGTTACTCTTCCTAAGCCTGTATTGCGTTCTTTAACGTCCACATGAGCCATCTTGTACACGGACCAACCGGCTTAAAGAGACTCATCCAAAAGATGGTGCGCTAATTACCTTTATTTCTACACGCCAGCCAAAAGAAAAAGAGAGTGCTGATTGATTCGAACTCGGAACCTCTACGTTTCTGAATCACAGTATAGCGTCTACAAGTTTAATCGAATGACCTAAATAACACTTTCTTAACCCGATTTTCCTACTGTTCCTCTTCACTGATTCCTGCAAACAGTAAGCCCACTCTATACCATGTAGTATTCTGTACTTGTCTGGAGACATTCAACAGTGAATAAAGAAATAGGACACGATAGTATTACATAAATATTTAGGCCTATAAGAAAAACTAAACAAAAAATATATATATTCACTATTAGCATTAATTAGAGCATTTATGATTTGTGTCATTTGAGTCAGAATATCCACTGTTATAGGCCTATGTCAGAACATCATACTACAGGGTACAGAGTAGGGCCATGCATGTGTAGGGCTGTCTGCCTTGTCTCTACACAGGAACAGCATTAGAATCGGGTGCTCTCTGTTAAATCAGTTTACGAAAACATATCTTATTTGAGATGCAGGAGAAACTGTGGGGTTGCAGGGAGTAGAGGTGGAGAAGGTAAAAGAGTTCACTTATATGGGAGTCATAATGGTGCAGAGAAACGGAGGGTGTGGTAGCGAGGTTAAGAAAGAGTGCAAGCAGAATGGTGTGGCTAGAGAAAAGTGTCAGGTGTACTTTGTGACAAAAGGTTAACAGCAAAAGTGAAAGACAAGATCTACAGGACAGTGGGGAGAGCAGCTATGATGTCTGGGTTGGAGATGGTGGCACTGACCAAGAGGCAGAGTTGGAAGTAGCAGAGTTAAAGATGCTAAGATTCTCGCTGGGAGTGACAAGAATGGATAAAATCAGAAATAAATTAGAGGGACGATAAAAGTAGGAGAAAAGGAGAGGGAGGCCAGATTGAGATGGTTTGGACAGTTACAGAGGAGATTCCTCAATCATATTGAAAAAAGGATGCTGACGATGGAGTTACCAGGACACCAAAAAGAAGACTTATGGATGTGGTAAAGAAAGATATATATATATATAAAATGGGGCAAGAGAAGAGGATGCAGAGGACAGAGGGAGATGGAAGAAAATTATTTGCTGTGGCGACCCCTGAAAAGGGAACAGCCGAAAGAAGAAGGAGAAGGAAAAGAAGAATAATAATAAGAAGAAGGTGAAAATTACTCTTATTACTTCATGTATAATAAGGCCTATGTCTTATAATAAAAATAATGTACATTTACACAAACAAAAAAATCCCTCAGTTGAATGAACCAATAAAATATCATTTAAATTTTATTAGAAATTGTTGTTACAAAGGTTATTAATAAAATGTATTTTAGTAGAATTTGTATACATTTACATTATTTCAATAAGGTTAAGGTCAGCAGTTTCAATTTTCATACGGTACGCAATCAACCAGCTTTCAAATAAATCAAATTTTAAATATTGATTTGATTTTTAAAATCAAAATAAAATATATGTATTCATAGTGCAGTGAATAGGAGTATTTCATGTATAGAGAATTCATCAAAATCTCGATGAGAAGTGTTACAAATTGTGCTCTTAAAATAGCGAAGGTACATGATAAAACCATTTCAATTGATTTTTAGTGGTTTATGTAGATTTTCTGTGAAAATAACGACGTTTTTAAAACATTATTTAAAAAGTTAGTATGACCAAGGTTATGGATAATAACATTATTCAATAATATTATAAATTACAGATTTATTATTCATTAAATTACGCAAGACGCTATTAATTCAAATGATTACTTATTGATTTAAGAAATGTTATTATTTTAATATAAAACATATATTGTAGCCGATAATATTCGTTCTGTATCAATACAAGAACCACGATACCACAACGCAGTATCTTGTCTTGCCGGATACAATTCTTCACACGTAACCTGTACCTGTATTTTTAAAACAGATATGTTGTATGGCCAAGCGGCTAAGACAGGGGAACCGTGAACCATAGCAAAAACAACACCGATTCGAGGCCCCCTTACACTATGGTTCTGGTGGTGGAACAGGTCTTCTCGGATAAGAATTATAAAACATAGGTCCAGTAACAGCTATCACTAGCCCAGTACATTCTTCGAGAGGAGTAGGGGCTTATCCCGGTGTACTGGTCAACTCACGACCCTGAAATAGCGCAAGTACAACCCAGTACTTTCTGCATGACATGACAAGATCTTTAGGGGATTAGAAAGTCATAAGAATGTGTAACATCTGGTCCACAGCGCCATGAACATCTTCTAGATGGATGCTGGTGCGTATATTATGTTACAACTGAACTGTGTGACGTGTGATGAATTGTACTGTATCCTGACTGTCATTGATACTGCCACACTGTATCAATAGTACGAGACACCACGAGAATCGAGTGCCTATTCTAAATTCAAATTTAAATGTAGGCCTAGGCCTCCTATGCTTACAGTCCTGCACTTTCTTGATAAGATGACACGAAATTCACTGCGATGCGATGACCAACTCACGCTCAGAAAAATGTTTGCTTCATACAGATGACAATATACTCTTGTCAGTCAATGACAATACCCGAATTAAACTCTTACCCGCTATTACTTATTAACCCTTTTGAAAACTACCCACGAAGGGGATTGGTGCATTTAGTGGAATTCCCCCTGTTTGCTGTTATTGAAGCTGCTGAGAAGAAACTTTCTTATTAAGTTAGGTAATGGTTATACGATCATTTTACGGAATAGAGCTTCCATAGGTCATAATTATTATGATAGGTCTATTATGGGATCCCAGAAACATCATTCTCTCGACATTCAAATTTCCTCATATTCCATTAATTTTTTACAATTAGAATTTAGACTGAGTTATCTTGTCAAGTAATACATTTTACAAATAAACTGTCGTAGATCCAAAAATATGTTTCACAACAAGCAACTCGTGGGTAAAGTTCATTTATTTTTTTTCTTGAAGTTTCCTCTACTACTATCACCAAAACAACCACACTATAAACAAGATGGAATTTAGAATTAGACACATGCAAGTTTAGAAACACAGAAAATTAAAAGCATTTGGAAACTATCAATAACTTACTTTTCTAATAAACAAAGATTCCGTTTTTTTTAATTAAATATAAGTCGGGGATAAGCAGCATTCCACTATAACTCTATGAAAATAATTTCTCATTTATACGCAATTATGGAGGCGACTAACTAGGCTTTTCGCAGAATTGGGTTCCAACACATAACTGCATTAACGTGAACGATTCACACATTTAACGGGCTAACCACGTAAATTAATAACAATAAAATTAAAATGAAATCGAATTCTATGCATTATCAAGTAGGCGCAACAGAATTTTGCCTAATATAGTATATAACTATTGTCATCGAATGTGGGCCTTTTAAAGAAAAAAAAATGTGAT
Organism: Nesometra sesokonis; assembly: GCA_025631205.1. Classification (NCBI taxonomy): domain Eukaryota; kingdom Metazoa; phylum Echinodermata; class Crinoidea; order Comatulida; family Antedonidae; genus Nesometra; species Nesometra sesokonis. The sequence continues at coordinate 915 of JAOTQE010023514.1, read as the reverse complement.
GCATCGAAACGATGTAAGTGTTCCTATAGTTCACGACACTAAAGGGAAATCAAATGGTTTAAAAGATATCGAAGGTAATTAAATTTGTATAATGTTACAACAACTTCACTTGAATGTGCATTTGAAGGGTTATAGAATAGAAAATGAAATAAGCGCACAAATATCCCATTTAAAATGTATGTTATCGATGATCATGCACTAAAATGTACACTTTTCTAACATTACTTATGGCAAGTTCGGTTTAAAATCTTGTTAAGCCAATAAGAAAATGATATTAATATCAATTCCCAATATAGGGCCTATGATTATTAGGATAATTACGAATACAGTAACTCAGAAATTAGTTTAGATATAGTGGTAGGGTTATTGTATATTTAAAAATAAAACAAATGTTTTAATCAACTCATGAATTCAACAAGTTACACATTATAAGTAATTGCAATTGTAATATTTAATTATTACGAATATTGAATTGTTATTGCTATCTTGTTATAATCATTATTTACAGTATTGTAAATTAAGTTTTGAACATCAGTTATTATATCAATGAACCAAAGTAATGAGATAAAGACGAGCGAAATTGATTGAGCTAAAAAGCAGAGTGAAAAAAATCTAAAGAATTTCCTAGGAAATAAAAGACGAGACGAACTTTGGTTATGGCGAAGAGACATTGACATCCACAGAACAGGGAGTGAAGGGGAGGGGTGGTGAGAATTTGGTGTTCAGGGAATTTTACGACGTCACAGACAGGAGCGTATTCAGGAATTGAGGAAGGGGAGTGATCAAAACCGATCAGATTAGAACAAAAAATAAATGAATACGGTATTTCCCTAATTCACGCTTTTTTATGGAGTGATTGACTTTACAGTACTCTTTGTCTGACCCACCCGGGGCGGGGGGGGGGGGTTGGGGGGG
>JAOTQE010023503.1:0-10571 GCA_025631205.1 Nesometra sesokonis | reverse complement strand
TAATAATATGTGACATTTATAATAATATGTGACATTTATAATAATATGTGACATTTATAATAATATGTGACATTTATAATAATATGTGACATTTATAATAATATGTGACATTTATAATAATATGTGACATTTATAATAATATGTGACATTTATGTAGCACTTATTGCCAAGGCCTCTAAGCGCTTCACAATTATTATCCTCTGTCATTGGAACAAACACCCATGGAATTCAATCCATATTCCATAATGTTGCAGCCATAATCAGTGCATACGACATTTGTACCTCCCAGGCACCCACTTATTTACTCTGGATGGAGAGAGGCAACATGGACAAAGTGTGTTGCCTAGGAACACAATCAGCCAACCAATTTGATCCCCGAACCACTGACCTTGTAATTGGAAGTCAGAAACGCAACAAGCTACGCCAACTGCTTCCACAGCAATGGTATTGCACATTATATAGAAATTAGGTATTGAGTATGTTAAAAACTTTTTTACCTTTTACCTCATAGACTTCGTCATCCCATCAATATTTGATGACACTGAAACAGTTTTTTCTTTAGGTTGAAATGGGAAAAAATATAGTGTTAAGGTAATTGTTTTCTGAGCTTATATTATTTTAAGACCTATCAGATCCTCCTTAATCACTCTTCAATGTGCACGCCTCACACCTCCCAGTGATTGCTAATTTATCAGTGCTTTCATATCTGATGATGTTCTGAGCCTCCCGAAGGAGCCCTCCTACGATATATCTCTTCTACGTCGCTAATCAGTCGTGCCTTGTTTGCAAAGTTTTTTTGAATGTTTGATAGGTTTCCTTTCTGATGATTTGTAAATGTGATTTAAATCCTTCCCAATTGGGTTTTGTCACCATCATTGCCGGGTGAATCTGCATCAGTGCATGTGTGTATATTGCCCATTTGAAATATGTGACGTGATTCGCGCACCATTGCTTATTGTATGATGTATGCACTCTTTAAATAAATGTATACTGCAAATGAAATAATTATTTTGAATTCACTTTTTAATCTATTGGTAATTAAAATCTTTAAAAAAAAAATGTTTCTATTATTTACACATATTATGTCTTATTTCTTTATATTTCTTATAAAATTGTATTTTGCATCTTGTACAACAGTGGGTTTCTTGCTTTTTATGCAATGATAACCGTTTTATGTCTCAAACCAAATCTCACTTTAGCACCTTTCACACAGAAAATACCACAGTGTTACCATAACCATGTCGGCATTATTGCCGGTCTAAACCCTTTCACACAGAAGGTCAAATTCTGGAACCTTTTGTTGGGCCAGCCTAAATCAAACACAATACAAATAAAACGGGACATCAACACAAAAAGTAAACAATTTATGGCACATGACATGTACAGTGCTCCAAACAGAAAACATAATATACAGAACGACAGCCAAGTAGTACACAAAAAAAAACAAGGCAGCAGATCAAATTGAGACCGGTCAGATGTGAAACAGAAGTAAAAATATTAGTAATACATTGCGATAACATACTTTTTCAGTTTAGAAGAAAATTTTTTGGGGGATTCAGAGTTAACAACTGAAGAACCAGAAAATCTAATATTGAACTGCAAATTGTTGGTTTTATCAATAGGAATGTGGATTTTGGATCTCGGTCTTTTAAGGTAATCATGAAGAAAAGAGTTGCGTTTGAACTTTAGATTTACTTATTTCAAACGGGGCTGTTGTACCCGTGTGTTTGATTTGCCTTTGAAATTCAGTTTAAGACCCAGTAGAATTTAGTACGTGTATGATGTTCATAATCAGCCATTAATGCTTATCTCATCAAAAAGATATCACGGCTCCAAGATGACTTTGTCTGTAACGCCTAAGGATTTCATAGATGTGGGTAACGGTAGAACAGTAAAGTTTAGTATAAGGATGAAGGAAAAAGATAATAAACATTGATAGCAGTAGAATAGTTGGAAGCTAGATGGACTGAAATCGGTAAAATTGGAAGCGATAGGTATTGACAGTAAAACAACTGAACGGATGTGCAGTAATAAATTGATAAGATCAATAATGGATAAAGTCAAAGTGAATCATGAATTGAATATTAACTAATAAAATGTTGTAAAGTAAAAAAAAAATAAATAGATGAGGTAAAGTTTAGTTTAAAGAAAACTTTACAAATGTTCAAATCAAACACCTTAGTGTTATTTCATTCATTTATATCATGGAAGTATGTAATGTAATGTAATGTAGTGATGTAGTTAGATTTATAGTTGTAGCGCCTTATACAGTAGAGTCTTAAGACGCTGTGGACCAGATGTTACACATGTCTTGGTGTCTGATACAGGTGCTCATTCATCTGTCCACAACAGGCAATGTATTTACCAGTACACTGGGATAACTTCCTATTCGTCTCGAAAGGTGTACTGGGTTCTTTATAGTGCACATGAGCAGTTTGTGTTCACTGGGCCTACGGTTTATTGTCCTTATCCGAGAAGACTTGTTCCACCACCAGAACACCGGAACCATGGTGAGAGAGACCCTCAAACCCATGCTGTAGTTATTGCTATGGCTCACGGTTCTTCTACCTTAACTGCTCAGCCATACAACTCGCACAATGTTGTTATATCAAAGTTTTTTGTTAAAGAAAATATTATAGTCTGGACACAGTTTTATAGTATGATTCCATACGTGAACTTTTATGAGAAACGGATACAATATCTCATCCTAATAGAAGCCATATCAATTACTTAACCGGCAATTCAGATTCATTATTATCCAGCGATTATAACAATAAAGTTTTTACAACTTATTGAAAACATCCTAACTGACCTTAAAGCAACTAAATATAGAAAGTTAATCACATTATAGAGACAAATACTCTCAACAATAAACCATTATTATCCAACGAAATTATTGTTGTTGATGCAGTTTTTTTCTTACGATAATCTGTAGATTCTAATTACCTTGTCGTGATTAGTGAACATAGAAAGATTTGGATTTCAGCTGACGGTGTACTTTATTGTAAACCTGCTTTAATCCCATGTTTTTATCCATGTGTAAGCCTCGTGAATGTGTATTTTAATTGTTTTGGAGATTTACTTTTATTCTGAAGCTTTCTTAATACTCCTTAGTTTCATGTTACAATGTTATCAATCAAAACTTACTGTTATGGTCCTGTGATTGATTGATTGATTTTGTATGGGAATTGAATGACAAGTTAATGGTCTGTGGAACTATAATAGGCCTAATGACTTAAAAAATGGTGCTCCAGTATTCGATAGAGCTCTACATTCAGAACTTCATTGTAGTATCTGGAAGGTTCACAAATTAACTTCAAGAAATTATAATACATACTACAAGTAATGAGATACATGCCATAGTGACAGGATTCAATATTTCGACAAATATGTCATCATCATTCCTGATGTATATATTATACTTTCATATTCTAGCATAGGTTGTAGAACTCTATGAATCAATAGAGCATATGCTTTTTTAAATGAAGGGTGAACCCATGGCTCCAATTAATTGAAAATATTACCCTAGGGAAACTGAGGAGTTTCATTTAGTTACACAGAGTTTTGGCTGGATCCAGATTAGGTATGTGGGTGAACCCAACTCAAATTAATTAAAAATATTACTCTTGTTTATGTTTTAACCTTTGAAGTTGTATCTTACATCCCATACAGGATAATTTACTGTCCTGGTCATGGCCCGTCTCCTGTAGAGAAAAGCTTATTAATTTTGTTCGTACCGCATTTGTAGGCAGATATGAACAAGAGGGACCAGCGATAAGGAACAGCAGTTGAGGAATAGCTATATACTTCAAAGGGAAAATAATTGAGAGAGAAAAATTAACAAGAAATGTATAGAAAACCTGATTAAATCGCATAAAAATAATATGGCAAATGTGTTAAAACCAAATGGGCATGTATAGTCAATTGATTGATTGGCACCTAGTGGAGTTTTGGGACCAATAAGCTTTCACCAACTTAGAAAATAACCTCAGCGGCTGATTTATGTTTATGAATTAGAGAAAGGTGCTACCTGAGAGTAACCCCAATGCCCAAATGGTTAAGTGTATATAGTTTTTGTTTTACCAATGCTGCATTGTTTTATTTATTTTTTTGTGACGTATTAATAGGAAAGTAAAAATTTAAGCTTACAACCACTTAAATTTCCCAGGATATGCTGTAAATATTTTGTTAGTAGATAGCAGTTAGAATAAAAATATTGCTCAATGACCCAGGGAATTTATTATTTTTTATTTCTAAGGATCTCCTACCTTGTGTTATTTTAATTTTGATAGAGTATTATCGTGCACTACTTTTACAAATCTTTTATACACTTTGCTAAATTTCAATATCCCATATTTTAAATTTCAGGTTAGTTATTCATACTACTACTTCAATCCTTGCTTCAATTTCTCAATTCACTTCTTTTCGTTTGTCGGAAATAAAAAGTATTCATATTTTAAACATAAAGATAAATCATTTTTTTCTTTTTACGTTTCTTCAACCATCAATTTTATAGTAATCTTTCACGTTTTCTTCTCATCTATTACAAGATTATTACACTCCAAAAAATTACTTCGGGCTCAATTTAAAAAATGGAACAAGTAAATATAATTATAATTCTGGTTAAAAATCTTGTGTTATTGTTTTTTTGGTGTAGATTCTAATGTCATTTTGGCGAGAAATCAGCCACTACATGGTTTAAATTAATTGATTTTCAAATATATAGATTTTTTTTGGTACTTTCTTACTGTACTTACATTGTGGTATTTTACTGTAAATTTCAATGAAATCAGTGCCAAATGAAAATTAACTAAAATAAATACTGTGTTTCTAAATGGGAATCCTTACTAGATGTGTAGATAAACCTTACAAACAATTTTTATCTGATCATAAATATACTTAAATTTGCTTTATAATCAGCAAGTAATTCTCTACCCTTTAAAGATGAGTTTCCTTCATCAAGACTTCATCACATACTCTTACGATTGAAGCATTTGAACTTTTCCTAGCTGTTAGCTGTCAGCGTTTGATCGAAGCTGACGTTTCTGACTTTCCAAATCTTGGTTAAGTCTTCAAGAATTTCTCACCAGTTTTTTCTCTGTCATTTCGTTACAATAAGGAATTAATTTTGATCTCCGAGTCCACTTAATCATGGCAGTTTCAATTCAAGTAAAATGACAATTTATCTAACAGCTTTAAACAAGAAGTTACTAAAGTTGTAAAGTATGTACTAATAAAATGACATTTCTACAAGCTCTTTGTAAAACTTTGACAGAAGTTGCTATTGACATTATTTGAAAGTGCCAGCATTATGAAAAGATGTGTTGAACAAGTTTTCGAAAGCTTCATAGCTCTGATGATGTTTAGTTTGTTATTTAATTTAAAGCTTTGCCTTTAAAGCTTTATTCTTAAAGAATACTTTTGAAATATTTAAATGACAAGTGAGAGTAGCATTTAGCTCAGTTGGTTTTTAGCTGGTGGAAATCACTGTGCTGTGCGCTGAACCGTGACTTACTCATGGTTCGATTCAACACCACGCCACTCTCCTTGTGTTTCGGCTGGAGGGTCGAAATACAAGTTACTAGCGCACCATCTTTCGGATGAGACGTTAAGCCGTTGGTCCCGTGTACAGCATGGCTCATGTGCACGTTAAAGAACGCAGTGCACTCTTTGAAAAGAGTAGGGGATTGACTCCCGGTGTACTGCCCAATCACCACCAGAAGGACCCCACTGGAAATAAGTTCACTTTCGTGGGTTATCCTTGGTGTTCTACACCGAATAAATCAAATCAAATCAAAAAATCAAAAATCATTGGTCCCCTTCATATTCATCGCCCTTCTCCTTATGTTTCGGCTAGAGGTTTAATACAAGTTATCAGTGGATGTGCATCAAATCAGATGTGTAGAATGTGAAATTTAAAGATGAAGTAATTTTAAAAAGAATGGGGTAAAAGTTATGAGTATAACAGTGGTAGTTAAGGGCATAAAGCCACAATTGCACTGGAAGGGATATTTTGCCAAGACAATTAGACTAGAAACAGGTTCCACAAAATGCTTAAATACCAGTTAAGGCCATTCTGTAAAACGACTTGGGAAGATTACCCAAGTTGCACTGTTCGCATTCGACTTTCCTGCTTGGTAAAACTAAGCTGGTCAGTTTTTCTGGGCAGGCGGGACTCAGTTAAACTGACAACATGGCATGGGTAAGTTTCCCTTTCCATGGACAGGTAAACTTTCTGTGCACTTCGGACTGGACTAATTATGGGATAACTAGTCAGCGTGTCGGTTAGTTTAACCAAAAAAAAGTCCAGTGCGATTGTGGCTTAATAGTCTGAATAGAGTGGAAGATTGCTTCCAATGTCCTGCACAGAACCAGAAGTCCATTGTAAAGTCTTATGACGTAATGAGTTAAAAATTGTACATAATTAATAAATATATTTTATGATGAAAATTAATGGTTTTTCTACCATCTAATATAATTTGTTATTGTAGTCTTGTTTAACAAGTAGATTGCAATAGATTTTAAAGGAACTGTTTCCTTACATCATGGCTTACTTAACCTTGCCAATGGGTAATTTCCGTTTTCTTTATCGGCATTGCCCACATGTAAAAGATAATATTAGATAATAATATTAGTATTAATAATATCTATAAACTTTAATCATTATTTTGCTAACTTTTTCTCTTCCAAGGTACCTTCTTTTATTATTAATGCAATATTTATTTAGATATATTTTATAGATATAGATATTTCATATACATAAGCCCCACTTTCACACTGAAAATACCACAATGTTACCATTCTCATGCCGTTGGTATTGCCACCCTTAACGTTTTCATATACAGAAAGACAAATTCCAGTAAAAGGCCTATGACAGTTTCCTGCGTTAAAGTATCCAAACAAGTTTGAGTGATAGAGGGCGCTGTTTTTAGCAGATGTTCCAACTCTGACCTTTGTTTAGTTCTGTTTCACTGCTTAATTTGGCATTGTGGACCCTGTTACACATATCTCGCCTAAACCAGTAATGGTAATATTATTACGGTAATGTGTCTAGGGTCTGACGTCCAATGAATGCCGGCTAAGAGCCATCATTGGAGGGGAAGTACACTTTTACACTAAAGCCAGCATTTGCGAATTACCACAGTACCGTATTCCCGTTTTACAATTATGTGTAATAGGGACTGAGCTATGGACTTGATGGTGCAATTCTTGTCACTTGCTTCTCTAATTAAGAGTCACATTAATGTGTATCCCTTTATTTTTGTGCACCTTTAATTTTTGCCTAATTCACTGATAACAGGATGATCGCAAAAATTATAGACTTTAGAAATCTCAAAGTAAAATATATTATTAATATATCATGTGTAGGCCTATTTCAAACAATGCACTGGTTTTTTTTAAATGACACATCATTGTATAATCCTGGAGAATTGGCACTGGGCCTACAGTCTTTTTGAGAAAACTTCTTTCTTTAATTATTGAATTTATAAAAAAAATCTGTTAAAATATTAATATCAAATTAATGAATATATAAACGAATTCAAAACAAAATCAGTTTGGAGCCAAGAAGATTCTTATTTATAGTATGTTTACTAGGAAGTATTATTCTCCTGGAGCTTGGTATTTTGATAGTCTGTGCATGCAAAAATTTTTGAGTAATTATGTTCTTGATAATTATATTCGCCAAAACACTTCAATTCATACACAATAATCGCATATAGTTGCTGTCTTTAGTATACACGATGATCGCAGATATAGTTGCTGTCTTTAGTAAAAATTCAGTACACGCTAAAAGATATGAAATCATGTGAAATTATTCATCACTCGATACACTATAAATCATATTGTTAAAATGTGCAGAAATGTTAAGATCTAAAGTGAATTATCTAATTTTATTTTTTTTAATTAACTTTATAGTTCTAAGTAAAAATATGTCCACACAATATGTACAACAACATTTTATTTTGTCTGGTGTTTCATTTTAGTTTGCCTGATATTTGCTCGAATGCTGTCATTTCCAAACCTATAATGGGAATATGGTAATTGAAGTTGTATATTGCATCTTTTATAGAATGTTTTGTAAATATCCTACATACATGATAATACTGTGTAGGCTTGAATATAGTGCTCTATAAATTTAAATCTAGGGTGCTATTCGTATTTTTACCCCAATCATTGACTTAGAATCTATTTTCTGCATTATATAAATCGGGTTATTGACAATATACCATTCCTGGGTGTGGAGAAACACTTGCAGATAAAGTGGCTAAAGGACAAAAACAAGTAGTAAGCCTCGGATTCGGACCCATGACCTCTCGAGTCATGTGTGTCATCGTGGCGAACACACATGTGAAATGGTTGCATGAAAAATGTGAAAACCTATTTACTTTAATGGCCCTATTGTGATACTACTGGTTTAATTCTTTACACTTATAATAATTATGGTTTATTACTTTTCATATTAAATCATAATTAAATTATTGATTTGGCAGTAATATCACTTTAAATTTAAAATTCAAATACCTGCATAATATAGTACATATACTATATACTACGTATGATCTAGTAGTTAAGAAGCTTGCTCTGATACCAGTACTGTAATAGTGAGAGACCTTAGGTTCAATTTCTGTTGGATAAATATTGCACAATTATACAACAATATTTTTAGGTAGGTCTATACTATAGAATGTATTACAGTCGACCATCTCCACACCCCTTGGGCTAGAAGGTGTTTGTAAATGAGAAAGTTTGTAATTGAGTAGGTTCATGAAAACTGGCAAAGTGAAGCCTCCAAAACACTTATTTGTGTTTATTTTGTACTCTTGGTTGTTAAACAAATTTGTTTAATTGAACTAGGAGGAAAAAATATAAAAAACAAAAAAAAATATCAAAGATATGTTATCAAATAATTACATGAATGGCCATTATTTTACTGACGTCATTGACATAATAGTGTTTGTAAAATAGAAGGTTTGTAAATGAGAAGTTCGTAAATGAGACGGTTGACTGTAATACGCCTTCTTTGAATACAGAATTAACCATTACTGGCCCACCCATACTTAGTCCCATTGGGCTTATGCTTGAGTTAGAAAAGTGGTAACAAATTATTATGCAATCAAAATCTTGTAGACATCTCCTACATTGTGGGAGATCTCAACAAGATTGATGTAACAATTTCGTATCGCTTATTTGGTTATCAAAAATATTTGTTTTGAGCAGAAACCAATTAACAGCTCTGCAATGTTAATTTAGCAGGATGATGTTACTAATTGGGTCATTCTCAATTCTGCTGGTATGCTTGCCAATTCAACAAAGCAAGATGTTTTAATTAAACATTTGATTGGTTTTCTATAAGCTTTACCGTAATTGCCACTACTGTAGCAACAGCTCTCGATTTAATACTTGTAAAATGTCTTCGGTAAACTTTGAACTTGGAACTATCAATAAACATGAGTTTACTGACTGTCATTCTATATGATACTTGGATGTCTGGCTTGTACCAATAAACACTTGTGTTAATCATCTTGTGTATCATATGTAAATACAAGTAACCCTTATCAAAACAAATTATTAGCTTATCAAAATCCACTTTCTATGTATATAAATAAATATAAATATATAAATATATATAGTATAAATTAATTACCTTAAATTTGCTGATTAACATATTAAGTTGCTTGTAATTCAGTTTTGTTTGGTAATTTATTAATTTGTTTTCCATTTCTTTTGGGATTTGCTGTAACTGCCTCCTTGCCAAAACCAACCACACAGAGGATCATTAATAAAACTATGCCACTCTTCCCTCCTCTAATTTTCCCTCCCATTCCCCTTCACCTACCTTATCCGGTCCGAAGGGTGCTTTTTTGGGGAAATTGACTGAACAGTCCTATTTCTATTGCAGCTTCTTTTTCATTTATTTGGGTTTTTTCCACAATCTTTATTGAGTGGTCCCTTTACAAGAGTAAGTTTGTTACAACTAGGAACCACTAATTTCATTTACGTTTTTTTTACCACTGTCAGAACTGCAGAATATAGTTATCTGAAGCATCAAGTGGCCTGAAATATAAGCCAACACTTCCAAAGATTTAATATTACGTTAAGTCAAGGACCTAAGATTTTTAACTCATACTTGCTAAAGATGCCTGACAAGGGCCTATAATAATCACTTAATCACTTGTTTAAGCTTTAGTAAGTGTTCAAAAACCAATTAACATTTCCCATAACAATTCCAAACACTTCAAGGTCCCAGTAGTATTTAAATCATGTTAACATTGATTGTACAAACAAAAATATGGTATGGTAGACATGTTAAAATTGTAGGAAGGGAATGCCATCTATCTAAAAACATTGATGACTGGCTATTAGTAATATTGGGCCACACGCACCTAAATGAATAAATAAATACATTATATAACTATAAACACATTTTAGATGAAGGTAAAAAAACATATCTGTTATAATAAAACACACAGGTAGCTATAACATTTAGCATTGTTGGTATTTTAAAGATTATGGATATACATAAAATGCAGTTAGCCTCTATCATGTTCCAATATGTAAATAGTCAACTA
>JAOTQE010023492.1:0-10572 GCA_025631205.1 Nesometra sesokonis | reverse complement strand
CGCGTGCGCAATTTCGACATAGCAACAGCCTTAGAACGTAACACGATTTGATTGGTTGGATTCCGAAATAGTAGACACTTACACGGAATTGAACTTTGGGTTATCTATTCTGTGGAAGTTAACCATCTAGCCGTAATAATAAATCTATGCTAGGGACAGAATTCAAGCCAATAAGCAGCGGTTACTACAATTTTTGTAATTATACATTTTTGCGTCAGGGAGAATACTAGTTATAGTTTGTTTTTCCCAACTCTGATGTATAAATGTACTAAATAAAAAAAACATACCTGTAAGAAATAAAAACATACCTGTATTCACTATTATCAATCAGAGAGAGCGGAATGGGCTAATTTTTTTTTCCAAAGGCAAATGGTTGGTAATTATTATGTTCTGTTTGGTGTTTTGATGTTGATTTGTCTCTTGTTTTTAAGGACCACAATGGAAATAAGTTGGCAAATACAGGCTACTTTATTGTGTTTTTATCCTAGAAAATTTGTAATTGTATGTTCTTTTTATGTCATTTTAAATTTTCTAAATAACAAACAAGCAAAAAATCAGTAAAGTTGAGATTACTCGAGAAAAAATCTGCAAGTTCTTTTTGGATGGGCCTGGAACCCACAAGCTTGAGGTAACTAGCCTGGCATTTAAGAATTTTATCATAAGTTGAAGGATTTGTCTAAAATTTGCAAATTAACACCAAAACTATTACTGGATTTAGACATTTCACAGCAAAACAAAATAAGTTTTCATCTGTTTTGTTGTATTTATTTTGCATTTTGGTTTCTTTAGAAGTTTTAAAATAAAAAAAATATGGCAGATCAGTATATATATAAATTTGAATAAAATACAATATTCACCATTAGAATACACGGTTGTCTTGTCAATAATAATACATTACATAATTACTTGTATGTATAATCTACAATATTTTTTTATGATTTGATTTAACCTACATATTTATTTATTGAAACTGGGTAGGTCAATCTAAAAATCGATTGTGTGTTACTTGACCTATCTTCCTTTTTAAATATTTTCCCTATTTTTTCTAACATTTGAATTTCTGTGTTTTTACTGATACAAGATGTTTTTACTACCATTTGTACATATTTGAACTTATGTTTTTATGTTAAAAATTAATTTATATGATTTAAAAATCAAATTTTATAAATTTTTTTTTACAAAATAAAATTTCATCTGCCCCTTCATATCTGGTAACTCAAGTAAACATGATTCGATACCATCATTTTAAAAAGAACATTTTTGAGGAGAAATCAAATCCTGCGAGCTTTAATTAGCCAAGTTAACTTCAACAAGAAATCCTCCAAGCCTCAATAATCTTAACACAATTGATTACCAGAACACCATGCTTGCAGCATGGATTAGGCAAATTGTCTATGCTAGCAGGTAGTTTAAAATGCATTGTTTGAACCTTCTGAAAGCTGGAAAATGCAACACTGCTGCTAATTCATATTGATCATCAGCGGAAAATTAGCAGATCACAAAGGCTAATTCCTGCAACAATTGACAAATTCTTGCTGTAGTATCCTTTGGCCTGTAATGATACTATAAAATCATGATTATAATCATGGTACCTAGTTTGTAATTGATATATTTTAATCAGTTTATTTTAAAAATTTGTATGGGTTGAATTTAAACGGGGCCCAATTATATAAAATAAAAATATTGATATATTACATTTTACTTTCTGAAAAGTAAAATATATCAATATTATTAACAATGTCTATAAAACGAAAATATTCAGCAATCATACGTCAAGATTTATTCCTGTAACATGCCCCTGAGGTCATATCCGGACATGTGAAGACCAAAATTTCCCGACGAGCATTCCCCTGGACCCCACTAAAATGTTGACTCTCTATCGGCCCCCTTCCATCCCCTCTTTTCCAAAAGTCTGCATCCACCCCTGTTAAAGGTCCTTCCAAAATCCTGTGTTGTCAACAAAAATTAAAATATTCTAGATTTTACTAATTTGTATTCAAATCCATAAGTATAAAATAGATCTGCAGTGTTTATGTCATCATATTACTTTATAACATTAAAAAATGCATTTATAGAATTTTACTTTTTTGGTAGATCCTAAAGAATAAAGCAGAAGAAAGCCTAACAGAGATTGATAACTGTTTTCTGCTGGAGAATAAAATTAGACTGCCGCTTATCCCTAGACATATTACCGTTGTATTGCCATTACTGGTATTGGTTGGATGTGTGTGAAAGGGTCCACTGCATAATGCTGGTTTACGCGGTGAAGCAGAAATAAACAAAGGTCAAAGTATTGGTAAAAATAGCACCTCCTAGACTGCCAATTTTATGCCTTCCCACTGGGCCCTTTCACATAGGAAACCGTCATATTACCGGAATTTGTCCCTCTGTGTGAGAGTTTAGTCTGGCAATAATGCCGGCATGGTTATGGTAACATTGTGGTGTTTTCTGTGTGATAGGGACTTATGTATCTGTTAGTCTGTCACAGATATTAAAAAAGATTGAGACATTTAGACTGGTGATAAATAGAATTTCACAATATATGATATAGTAACAGAAAAAACATGCGAATAACAGTTTATTCATTCACAGGTCTTTGGAACTTGGTGATACAACAGCGAATAAGTTGAGAAGTAACCCTACTGCCTTGGTTTTGTCACACAGTATCAATTTCACCTACTGTACCTTGTGGTTTTTTTTAATTGTCTGGTATTTAGCTGTGTATGTTAATACAATGGGTAGTTAAATAACCTTCTCTACTTCAGCAAGACATTAAACCATACCACATCTCATCCTAAATGTCATGCTCAAAATTTTCATCCATATTTATTATATATAATATTAGATGAGGCCTATTATACTGTAGTCTACTTTTAAGAATTTTTATTAGCAACTACTGCGAAATAGAACACCCGATGAGTTTGAACAACTTCAATTGTTTCTCCATATTTTGGTTCCTATTTTAAAAAATATGAACCAATGCAAATGTATTTTAAGGTTACAGTGTGTGACTCTGTTATATGCTGATATCACTATAGTTTGTAAACAGATGGCAATGGAAACATGGCATTCCAAACCGCTGATAGAATTTTAGCATGCATGAAATGTTGGTAATCTTGTGTCCTAGTTTTTTTTAAATAAATTTGGATAACAAATAATAAAGTCAATATTAAATCAGTCACAGACCTCAAATTTGGGCTTTGTAGGGGCAAGGCCATTTTTTGGCTTGATATTAGGGGTACAACATAGCACCAGAGGCCATTATGCAAAAATTGTATCCTTATGTATTACTGAAAATAAGGGGCACCAAGGCCAAAGTGGCCTTGATAATGGTCAAATTTGTAGGCACTGGGGCCAAATGAGAAGGCACCGGAGGCAAATGGCCTTGGTTAAATTTAAGCCCTGTAGTCACATGACAAATTCCTTCCCTGTGGTAAAAATCTGGCCTGTCTATGACAACTAAGCATACACATTTTTTTCCTGAGATTTGACAGGTTCACTGAGGGTCATCTGATACCTGCTTCACCATGTACATTGACAAGTAATAAAATACAACGAACAAAAAATTAGCCCACTGGCCAAAAGTTACATAGGAACCATTCCTTGAATACGATCTGGCTTATGGAAGCAGTTGGCGCAGCGGTGGCGTTTCAGGCTTCCAATCACGAGACAGGTGGTTTGAGACTCACTCTGGTCGACTTTTTGTGTTCCTAGACAAGACACTTTATCCACATTGCCTCTCTCCACCCAGGAGTATAAGTGGGTACCTGAGAGGTACAAATGCCATATGCGCTGATTACGGTTGCAACATTATGGAATGGATTGTATTCCATAGGTGTTTGTCCCAATGACTGGGGTAATAATTGTGAAGCGCTTAGAGGCCTTGGCAATAAGCGCTATATAAATGTCACATATTATTATTATTATATATTTTCATCGCAATTTGAAAATATATTATCTCTATAATTGGCCAAAAGTTCATGATAGACCTAAAACTTTTAAGTAGCATACCATTCATTTATTTAAATTTTACTATTACCAATTTTTAAAATACATCATTGGTTTGACTTTGATTTCTAATGTTGGTATGTTATGAATTTACATTGAATAAAATCTTAAAACGACAACAGGTATTTTAAAAATTGTACCAATTTAAAGCAGTATATTGTTAAAGAATTTATTGTCATTTTCTTGTTTCCTTTTTTTCTGTTGTTTGTAGCCAAGCTTGATGGTCTGGCAACTGCATAGCAAGTGGGCGAAATTGTGTGACGGTTTTATAACTCTAATTATTTTTTTCTCTTCATTGCTATTGAGACTATGTTAGTGTGTAAAATGCATTACAAATATATTTTTATTATAATACTAAAGATCTCTTAAAATCAGGTTAATGGAGGTTTGCCCAGTTTACGAACTAATAACAGTATGATTTTAGTGACAACTTGACAATGTATCTGCAGACTCACAACATTTTACACACATTTTTGTAGCTACATTTTTTCTACATGAGCTAGTGTCTGCTAAACATACAGTACACGTACACATAATTAAGTTTACAAAATACAATAATAAATATGTACAATAATATGTACATCAACTATTAAAATTCATGCACAGGATAACTTTAATATTAGAAGGGGTACATTGCAAGATCAAGTGTAAACTTTACTAGACACCGTAATGATATTTTTATTAATTTCAAACGTACTAGCCTCGGTCAATCCAGTTTTACTTATGAAGGACCCGTTATTTGGAACAACCTTCCATGCTACTGTATACAAAATGCACCCAATATTATCATTTTCAGAAAACTTATTAATATATTTTATCTTAACGATAATGACTATTCTTAACAAGGTATCACATGATATCCATTATTTGTGTGTTAATTTATGTGTTTTTTGTTCTTTGCCATATATATTATTCCTCTAAATTATAGTTTTTTTTCTTTTTTCTTTAGGGCCTCAATATAAAGAGCTTTTCTTACTTTTAGTTCCTCATTTTTCCTTGTACTGTATTATTATGTAATTTTGATTGTTATTTTGATGTACAATGAAAAATAAAATTTACTGAACTGTTAAACTGTTAATAGGTTTAAGGCAAAGAGAAATGATGAAGAAAGGAAAAAAGAAGTCCTACCCTGAAAAGGTAGGAAAAATTTACTGACATATAAAAGAACCGCCTAAGTATATGACATCGGAGAGGTGGACAAATTTGATTACTGGCCCTGATCTATTTAGTAAAGGTTTTGGAGAGGAAGGATTCGCCTCTCATAGAAAATTTTTTGAAGTCCCTAGAAGTTCACACAGAGGTATCTAGGTGTTAATTTTACACAATTAAATATTTAAATAAATTTGGGTTTACCATTGGAAAGTGGGGTACCATCCATCACTCAAAAATATGAGTGGGGGAGGAGCATCCCACCCATCTCCTTTATTTGTATTCGTAAATTTGACACAAGGGATCATTTGGTGACATCACTATTTTAGAAATAGAGAGTATAGCATAATAATTATGGCATAATTTGAAAGTAAAAACACTGAAAAAATTTAATTATAAAAATGTAATTGGATGAAGAAACAAAGGGATCAATAATTTTGTCAAAAGGAATTTTAATACGATGGATTAGGTATAGGTCACATACAGGAAAAGAACCATAAACAGAACAAGAATACTCAAATGAACAATGAATGAAAGTACAATCATGAGAGATACAATAGTAATTCTGATGATTACCTGTACTGCAAATTTTGCACAAACTGAGCACAGGGTTATGGTGTTTTCTTACATCAATATTGTGAAATTTCAGCATTTATCTCAATGATTTTATTTGTTAAAAATGTTTGCCAAAACAGAATTCCCTAGAATGTGATAATGTATAAAATAAATGATCTTGTTTCTTGTTTAATTTACAATCATTTACAAATCGCAGAAATAAATACTGCAACCAAACAGTAAAATATATGAATTTATCATGTATAGGCCCTATGCATCCCCTACACCCATGGCATGGTCTCTGCAAAGGCCCGGTATAATCAGGCTGAGAACATCATCTAAAAAAACATTTATTTTGTGAAAATAATAATTCTGACACTATTCTATGATGCATGTAATAAATGTATCATTTATAAGAGTTTTGGTTCCAATACCACCTTATTTTTAATTGAAAAATTCCACAAACTCATTACTAATTGCTGCCATTTTATTGCTTGGAATGATCTATAGGTGGCGCTATTAACATTTGTTGCTTCCGGATCAACAAGTCACATGGGCAAAGAAAAATTAATTTAAACCTACTGTAGGCCTACAGACGAAAATAAAAAGGGTATTTTTCAAGCAAACTTTCTCATAAATGATCATATGTAGCCTAATCACAGGCTAGAATTCTACGCGGTAATAAAAATCGTGGAATTTGTTTTGCAAAATTTACCTACCTTGGCATGTAGAAATGACTCAATTATGTGAGTTGTATGGCCGAGTGGTTAATGCAGGGGAACTGTGAACCATAACAATAACACAGCATGTGTTTGAGACCCGCTCGCACCATGGTTCTGGTGGTAGAGCAAGTCTTCTCGGATAAGGATTATAAACCGTATACATACAGCTCGTGTGCACTACAAAGAACCCAATACATTCGAGATGAGTAGGGGCTTACCCCGGTATACTGGTTTATACATCCTCTACCGTGGACAGATGAATGAGCGCCTGTATTGGGCAGTAGGACATGACGTGACCCTTAGGGGCATAGAAAGTCATAGTAATGTGTAAAATCTGATCCACAGCGCCTTGAGACTCTATACTGTATAAGGTGCTATATAAATCGAACTACATTACATTACACTACACTACAGAACAGCAAATCTCGGCCAGCTAGATAAATTACACAGGTAGGTTGATCGGGATTAGGATCTGGGCCTAAACACTGTCATCATGGACAAGTATAATTTTCAAAACCAGCAACATAACTGTCTTTAAACAAAAACTGTGTGAAACTTGATAGGTCAAAATCGCAAAAATTCTATTTATAAAAACGTCCAATCGCAAAAATAAAATCTTGCGAAATATTTCAAACCGTAAAATTGAAAAAAAAATTTATGGCAAAAACATAAAGCGCTTTACAGTTTTAAAATTGATGTCAATCATAATGGTCTTTAAATCTGAATGTCTTAGAAAATATGCTGCATCTCTGCCAATAGGATAAGCACTTTGACACCATAAAACATTATCTATGAATCACCGTGACTTGCATATCTTGAACAAGCTAATTATGATAAAAGATCAGGGCTGGAACTCATTCAAGAAATGAAGTGTGTACTTCCAAACATGACCTATCTGCCAATTTCTAAAGTCTATAGTTACAAAACAAAATATTTGCTTTTTGAAATATTTGGTGCTGTATGTCTGATGGACATGATTATATTTTTTTATCACAATGCTACACTAGACTATAAAATTTAGTTTAAGGGATATTCTGTGAACAATTTTTATCTTATATAAGTGTTCAAGGTACAGGGGCAGATCCAGGATGTGAAATAGGGGGCGCACGTGGTGGGCATGTTAACTGTTCAAAATTGACAAGCAGAAAAACTTATTTGCTGTATCTTGTGTATTTCTCGACTACGTAACAATTTAAAACAAGTAAATTTAGGATGCGCCAAGTGACTTGCAATTATGCACAAAATTAAAATCCAACTCCGCTTAAGAGTTGGATTTTAATTTTTTACATAACAATTGTCGGAAACTTGTCTGTGTTTTATGTTTGGGACTAAATTATAGAGGGGTACACGTAATATATAAGTAGAGCACATCTACTTTGATGACATTAGAGGGGGAATTCACCGTACTTGCCCCCTCTCCTCCTGTCAGCTCTTGAAGTAAAAAATCTTTTTTCCCTAAGCCTGAACGATCATAAAATCTTGTAAATTAGAGTCGGCATTTTTCCAATATTCTTTCAAGATGCTGAAATAAAAAATTTGTTTTTGGCCTATTGTAATGTATTTAGATTTATATAGCACCTTATACAGTAGAGTTTCAAGGCAATGTGGATCAGATGTTACACATTCATATGACTTTCTATGGCCCTAAGGGTCACGTCATGTCCTGTTGCCAGATATAGACACTCATTCATCTGTCCACGGCAGGGGATGTATGGACCAGTACACCAGAATAACACCCTACTCGTCTCGAGGGATGCACTGGGTGTTTTACATTGCACATGAGCCAAATGTGTACACTGGGCCTATGGTTTAGCCAGACTTGTTCTACCACAGAACCATGGTGCGAGCAGGAATCCATCTGTTGAATCCATCTATAGCTATGGTTTACGGCTCACCTACCTTAACCGCTTGCCCAATGCAACTCGCACAGAGTTGCGAATCATAACAAAATAATCTCGAAACTTATAATTAGTACAGTACATAAAATTATTACAGAAAGTCATAATTTAATAAAGATACTGTATCTCAAAAATAACCACATGAATAAAATAAAATAAAATTGGTCAAATAGTAGAAATACTGTAGTAGGAGAGTAGAAATATAAACAAAATCTGCAAAATGTTGTGTTTGGGCAAAACAAAGGTTTTAAGGCCTAATTATGTTTCTGAATTAGACCAATACATTGTTTTAAAATATTTCATCATTTTCATCCAGAATGAACCTTAATGTATAGAAAATTGTATTGATACCTAAAGAAAAACATTCCTAATCAAGTAATATAAAGGCTCTACTGATCCATATCAAATGAAATTATCTCAGCCTCAATAAATCTTTTATTATCATTCAAAATATACAATTCGTACTTGTTGGTAAAATACATAAAGTGTATAATGTTATAAAATTGATACATTTTTAGTTACATCAGGACAAGAAATGCACTGCACTAAAGTGCTAGTTTCATATTTCAATGCATCCCGATCCCCTTCTCCCCACTTCTACATATTGGAAATTTATAATATGTCCCCTTTATAAAATGTAATTAAAAACTGAAAACCATAATATAATAATAATAAACAATAGTTTCTGTCATCTATTGTCACTATTATGATATGTTTACTGTTCACATTTCATTACTGTCAACCAAAGTTTTGAAAAAAGGTCAATTTATGCCAAAATTGTGAAATTTTCACAAAAACTGAATAATTTTTTGGAGAAAACCAAATTATGGGAAAATATTCAATAATTCCAGGAGCCTAGGAGATGACCCAAAATTTCTGAAGACTCCAGAACAATGCTGGAGACTTGGGAGCTCTAGATGATCAGTACAATACAGTAATCTACTACTACAAAGGTTATCAACCAATTCGTTGATAATATACTAGCAACAGTAAACAGTTATAATACTATGTACATTGCTATTCAATAAATAACTAGGTGGTATAATAATAGTACAAGGAAGTGCGTTTCATTTATATGCTCACGAATCAATAAGACGTGATATCATGCTCATCATACTAATTGGAAATTCTACAATTTTATGCAGTGTATAATTAAAGCAAGGGTGTATCCAAGATATTAGACTAGCAAAAAATACTGTACATTACTGTAGATCCTTTCGCACGCCCTTAATTTTCGCGAATTGCGTAAATAAAATAATGGCTAGTTATGTAAGCACCTGATAATTTATCAATAATAATTCTGGTTTTTTTTTTCCTTCCAGACCGATGGGTGTATGAGAAGGTTGACGGTACAGTGAGTCAAACGTGTCTCTCCTTAAACCGAACTGTAACTGACCAGAAAAACAACCAAAATGAAAGGTCTAAAGGAGGGTTCGCATAGGAAGAGTTAACTTCTATGAAATATAAGTTTAATGTACCAAAGCTAATTATAATGTTAACTATTTTTTCGGCTTTTAATCCTATAAAAATCGTACATTGAAAAAAAAAATTACTATGTAAAATGAAATAATACAAAACTCAACATAGATGATCGTTACCATCTATAGACTTAAATATGGTGATAATGTTGTATAATTATAAGGATTAAAGAGTATTTAAGTACGAGGATAAGAAGAAATAAAAAAAAAATATTGAGATGACACACTACAAAAAAAAAGAGATGAATATCTAACAATGTACTAATACAGTACTATCATGGATTGACAAATCAAAACAAAATGTTTGAAACGTATAGTAATATCCAAAATATCCAATTAAAGAAAAATATAAATATTGTATGTGGTTACTGTGAAAATGGAGGTCGGTATAGTTTTAACTTATACAGTATATTTTTAACCATGTACTGTACATATAGATTTTTACAAAAATTTAAAATGATTACTTAAATGCTAATAATAACAGAGTTATAACCGTTATTAGTATTTAAGTATGTACATAAATATTTATGTTGAGAATTAAAAGTGTGATGATTCCACAAAAGACAAAAAAAAAATATTAACTATTAAAGTGATGCTATTGCTAACAGCTTTTCTATTCAAAACTATTTGAAAAAAGAAATGAAAAATAGCAAGCTATACCGTAGTTCCTCGGGTATAATCCCAACTCGGGTATAATCCCACCCCCAACTTTACGATCACCGTCGAGTACCAGAGGTTCCCCGGGCACAGTCCCAGTGTATA
>JAOTQE010023470.1:0-10572 GCA_025631205.1 Nesometra sesokonis | reverse complement strand
ATGTATTTTGCCTATTTAAAAAATAGTAAATAGCAAATAGTAAAGCCCCTCATCAAAATAAAATTTCATATCCCGGATGTGAAACTAGTAATTAATTTTATTTTGCCTTAAGAATATATACATTGCATTTCTTTAAATGCTGCAGGCATGCTCAAGGAATAAAGGGGTCTCCAGAATGATTAGGACACAACTGGCAAGGAGTCTCAAATGTCTGACGTCCTATTTTGAGTGTGAAATTCAACTGCTATTTTTATCTGTATTACATACCAAATATCACCCTCTTGCCGCTTATCACCCCATTTTAATAAGTGCATCACTCAAATTTAAACAAGCATCTCAGATTTTTCTAAAAAATCAATCATACTGTAAAGTATATCATGGAATCAACATCAACAATTCACACATCAGCACTGGCACTGCTGGTTGATTTATCCATCCATTATATCTGCCAGTTAAGTCTATCAAAATGCAACAGGCCTATAATCAATTTTTTCTAAGGTGCAAGGCATGCTCTATTCATGATAACTGAAAGGTGATGAAATGGGATTACTGAAACATGTGTTTTTGAGGCCTTTTTCATTTTAACCCAGTCAAGCTAGTTTGAGGCTGTTTTTAATTTAATTTTAAGCTAGTGTCTAAAACATGTCATTTGAATGTTTAAGGTTTTAAAGGGATTGAACAAAGGACTACGGAGCAATGCATCATTAATGTATAGCCCATTATTTTATGCCCATCCATATAACACTGATTACTTACTCAACTCCATGAGGGATTCCAGGCCCTCGTATATAGAAGGGTACACGTATGTCAAAGTCATAGGGCATCGACTTGCCCTTCACAAGCCCAAACTGTCCCAGATGATACCCATGATCAGATGTAAACATAATGTATGTATTGTCCAACTCTCCAAGTGATTCTAACGCCTGACACAACTGTCAAAAATATAATGTAAATATAATCAAATTTTCATTTGTGTTTGCTATATAAAATAGTTTTACTGTTCATTGATCATTTACAATAAAGGTAAATTGGCATTTAGCTCAGTCAACTAAAGTTGTGGTGCTTGATGTGTTGTGCACTGAACCATAGAGAACCCTTGGCTCGAACTTTCACCACGCTCCTTGTGTTTCTGATAGAGGGTGGAAATACAAAGAGCATATAGCCTTTCAGGTGAGATGTTAAGAGGTTGGTCTGGTACAACATGATTCAACTGCACATTACAGAGAAATGAAGGATTAATTGTAAAGACACATATATTAATGATTGATATACCACTTATTTTAGATTATTTAACTGACATTGTTTACTGCATTTTGGACAAAATTATGAAGGAAATAGTTAAAAATTGAAAGGAAATTAAGATTACTAAGGCAGAATAAACTGAACACTGTAATAAAACTTGCATTTACAAAAGGCCTATTTTATTTACTTTTATTGTTATTTTAAATGCACATTGATATGAAAAGTATGTACATGTATGCCACTTAATATATCTCATTTTCTGCTAATGTTAAATGTACATTATTTTAGAAAAGGATGAAACATCACTGTTTACTGTATGTGTTCCTCTGATAAAAAAGCGAGATCCAATATAGTTTAATTTGATTAAAAGTTTTACTTTTGTCTGTTAAATTAAGTACATCCTTTAAAAATTAGTAGGTGATATCTGTAATTTTAGGGAATTTCTCCATGGTTTAAATGGATATATAGATTTATATTAAAACTGTTTTTAATTGTTATCAGTAGAAAAGAAAATCCAACAGCTGGATAATAACCAATAATATACACTGCCATTAATCATTTTCTACCATCATATAACCATAACATATTGCGTTTCAAATATTTCAAATAGTAATAAATCACTAAGAAGTCATGGGGGTAACAGGTCCACTCAACAACCATTGCAATAAGCAGTAAAATCAATCAACATCTATGTACTACCAGTAAATAGTCAATTTACCAATCAAGCATGCTGTAATGTTAGCCAGTAGGGAATTATGCTTAAGCTGGTTCATAGAAACAGCAATGAATCATCCTATAATTTGACAGCATGGTAAACTAATACTTTTGTCTAGTATGTAGATTGTGGTGCTGATTATTGTCTACAATATCATGTTTCATTAAGTACTGGTGCAGTATTCATTAATTTTAAATATAACTACAGTATATACTGATTTGATTTATACAGTGTTGTGAGGACCAGGATACCACATAAAAGCCTGAATTAAGGTATTTCCATGGGTCTTTCTGATGTGGGCAGTATACCATACAATACCCCACGCTTTTTCTTATCCAAGACTGTGCACTATTAACGCGAACTTGTATTGTGACCGTAAGATTAAAACACAAGTACAGCATTAGTATATTCCAACTGGAGGCCAGAAAGTCTCGGTGGTTCATCACACGACAATATGACTACCACCAGTTACAACCAATGACCTAAATGCCACTCTCTCAAAATATCATTTATAACCTTAAATATCCATGCGACATAATCTTATGTTTGTAGTTGGTTTCTTAATTATAAAATATGCCAATGATTGTTCTCTCTTATCTTATCCACTGCTATGAATCTCCTACCATCTTGAGGGCATCACCAATTCACATACAGGGAATGTTACTTTATTTATGTTTACAATGGACTTAACATTGTCTTACCTTTTGGATGGCATCATCCACTGACATGAGCGTGATCAGCCTCTTGCGCTGCAGGGCATCCGTGAATTCCTTCTCTAAATCTGACATTGGTTCCATCACCTGGATGATCCAATGTTTATCTGCATTATCTACATAGTTCCAGGTGGGTGTGCTGAAGCAAACATTAAGTGAAAATTATGATTTATTAAGAAAAAATATATAACATCCAGAAAAAAGGGCTTTGAAAGATGTTCACAATCAAAGCTGCTACTATGTTGTTTTATTAACAGAAGAGTGAATTCAACTAAAAAAAAATGTGATGCAGGAGTAGATTTAGGGGGTAGGGGATGCACTCAGCATTGATTGCATTATCCATAAAACTGGCAGAATTTTGATGTCTGATGCACCACACTCCATTTATTTAAAAAACTGCGCTGCAATATAGTTCTGAGCACCATTAAAAACATGTATTTTTTGTTTCTTCTGTAGGCCTATTATATGTAGACTGCAACTCAGTACAACCATAAACAATTGTGAAACAAAGACTTATTATTGGTACTTTCTGTGATTTTACCCTTCAATAGCATCAATCAATCAACATTTTAAAAAAAAAAAAAAAACCTAAGAATGTTTTGTCACACTTACTGGTGAAGACGGTTACCCTCAAACATGTGTTGGTAATGAGGGGCACCATCTTCTGGCCCGTGAGGTCCAGGAAACGAGATAACCATGGCAACAGGAAGATCAGGATAATTCATCTTAGAGAGACGGAAGAATGTTAGGCTGTCATTGGCTATTAAATCTGGAAAATAATCTCTAAAAGAGAAAGTTTTATAATAAATCAAATTGGAAAAATACTTGTAATAATACTTTAAGGGACCTGTCAAAATTATTCTACTGTAGTTACTGCAGTAAACTAATGCTATTAAAGAGCTTTCGCATCAGCCATGGACCGACCACGGACAATAATCTTACAGCTTTGGCAGCTTGGCGTTCGTAGCAAAATCACACACAGGTTTTGGACAATTTATCATCGTTTGTGAATTACGAGTGAAGCGAATAATCCAGCAGGCAATCAGCGATGTCTGATTGTGGAAAAATGTCTACTGCGGTTACCACAATACCCTAGTGCCTTATTTCTTTACTGACAGCATTGACACACAAGGTTTCACCTCTACTACTGCTTTTACTAAATTAATATCTTTGTAACAGAATTACTGCAGTAAATACAGCAGGATAATTTTGACGCGATTCTTAAATGTTATTCACATTTATGTGTTTGCGACATAATGAAGCTCTGTAACAATAGACTATTTGTTAGATTCAAGATACAGAATTGTTACTTTTCCCAAAACTAAAGGCTTGGAAAACCAAACTTTGTACTTTAGCTAACACATGTAAAGACAAAAGTAATTTGCAGTGTAACGACCCAGGGTGGACAGACACAAGTCATTCCTTAAGATAATGATAGTATGATATTTTAAAAGTGTACCCAATGACTTTTCGTATGACAATTTAAATCTAATTAGCTAATGAATGCAGACTGATTTCATTAGTCAATGCAGACACAATCACAAAGTTCATTTAAGGACACAAAGTGCTAGCTTATTTATCCCTTAGTGGTAGCCCCAATTACTCAGTGGCTTACGCTAATCCATGGCTATTTCAAACAAATAATTGCACACCATTACCCTTACCTATGAGACTTATCATAACCAGTCCCATAACCACAAAATCAATTTAAATGCACTGTAAATCTTAAAGCAGAAACATTTGAAAAACCAGATTAAATGGAATGTCTTTATAGTGGTCAGTCTCTCTCTAAACTGCACTGTATGTAACACAAGGAAAATGGGATTGTATGAAGGCTGGTCAACTTTGGGAGGGATTATTGTAGACTTCAAATTTATATCATACTACATATTAAAATATTTTTCATTGATCCAGAAAATCCCTAAATGTATGTTTTTCAAAAAAATAGTTTCTGTATTTACCGTAGTTTCAAAGGCAACTTTTAAGGAAAAAAAATACATCACCAATGCAGACTGTTTGTGGAATGCAAGTTTGATGTGAATATGATACAATAAGAGGTCATAGGTCAAACAAAATAAAGAACAAGTTGACTGAAGTATGGAGTCATACATCGCTGAGGGCTAATTGGAATAAGTTAAGCAAAAAACAAGGGTAAGAAGTCAAGTAAAGCCAGAGGGGTATCAGATGCTCTCATCACACCACTGGTATAAAATAACACCTGGAAACATTCAATACAAACCTAGACATCATCCCAAAGGGGTACAAACCAACCCCAATGGGATAAATATAGCACCAATCTTGCAACTTAACTACCAATTCTGTTCAATTAAATAGCTATTAAATCATTTTACTTTGTTGTTTACATGACAAAATATTGCAGAAAATATTAAAAACAGTTCCTGGAAGTTTGTCAAAAATGTTCACAAAAGTCATATTTTCATTGGCTTTTAAGTGGGAATAAATCAGTATAAAATTTCTCTTTGTAGGATATGTGTTACTGAAAATGTTTACCCAGTTTCAAAAAGTTAATATTTAATCGAAAACAATTATTTTATTGGCAAAACACATGTCTAAGACCTTGCCATAAAATTATGAAATTTGCACTGTATCATTGAACACTGATATAATAATTACATTGCGGAAGTTTACATAATGTCAACAACCAAAATATAGATTGTAGAATTGAATAGCAACATTGTGTGAAAGTGAACTAATTATATTTGAATGGTAAAAATTAAAATTGCATGCAAATCTTGATTGAATTAAAGTCATTGACCAAAATAAGTTCATCGACGATTTCATGGAAATAGGCTAGAGAAACATAGTGGTAAACCCATATGAAGTCAATTAAAAAAGTGTATTTCTGTATGAATTAAATTAGATAGATCATAGACCAAGGTCTACGGATAGATGCACTAATGATAATTATTGTTCCAGTGCAATTCTGGAATAATATTAAGTATTTCCCACCATTTCCATCTATTTAGATGCAATACAGTAGAATTAATAAAATTCTTTTGATTTGGGTTCTAACAGGCCCATTCCCACCCAGTTCCACATCGTAAAAAAAAACCAAATTAAATCAACATAACTTTGATTATTAACCCTTTAACTGCACATTGTTATTCCAACCTTTAATTTGATTTTTTCTGAGTTGTAGAACACCAAGGATACAATAACCCACGAAAATCCGAAGTGGATTTACTTCCACACCTCTGTTTGTAAGGAAAATATGTTATTATAAATAAGTGTCAAACAAATACTAAAAGAGTTAATTTCAAAATTCCTTTTTTTTTTTGTTGGAGTCGGCAAGGTGTTGGTTTATGGGGGGGGAAGGGAGAAAAATGGTAATTTGCATAATCATGACATCACAAAAACCATTTTGCATTTTTGTTTTAATCAAATCTATGAAAAGAGTTACTTTTTCGCAAATAAATTCATTATAGATGCGTTTTTTACACTGGATGCAGATACTAACGATGAATAAAAATATCAAAAGTTTGGATCATTTTCATTATTTTATAACGAATTAATGTTTTTGTGGTAAAATCATAAAAACAAAATAAAAAAAAAAATCAGTTTAAAATATACTGTAGAGGACGCATAGATTGAAGGATATTTTTTGTTTTAATATAGCAAATATCTCAAAGATTATATGGAAACTGTAGAGAGCGCAGGTAATATTGGCAAATATTTTTAAGGCATGATTTATTTTGAGCCTGATAGTACCAGGCCCATTCAACGGTTGTATCAGGCTCACGTAGCAAAAGGGTTGAGATTTACAAATAATACTGCTCTGCCATATGCCAATGCATTACTTCTAAACATAATTATAAATGTCTAGTTGCTTTGCTTTTGTGAAAACTCTAAATCTAGTAAACATCAGAAAGCTATTATGTGACATGCCCATGTTTATTATTTTAGACATTTTTTGGAATAAACTTGGGAGGTTTTGGAAGGAATGGGCATTACAATTGTAGAATTTGAAGATATCAGACATGTTAAAAGTTAAAGTTGTTTATTACCATAATTAGTCTACATATCTTAAAAGATACTGGCTATAGTGTGATATTTTTTCATTATTTTACCTATAGTAAGAAAGTATAATGCATACTCCAAGCAATGAGATATGCGCTATCGTGACAGGATTCTATATTTCAACACAAATTATGTCATCATCAGGAATCGTATTTAATTAATACCTATAGTGTTTAATTATAATTAGCAAGATAATATAGATCTTATGCACTTTTAGTTGGAACATATTATAGGTGAGAGGTCATAACTCTATTGTAGTATACCACATAATTCCATAAAATTGATTCAAGCTGTGGTTAAAGTACAGTTCACCCATGACATGTCTTTACAGCTTTGTCCACACTAACTTCCTATTCTACGAAACAACTTTCCTCTCAAAACATAGGTTCTTATTTTTTGCATTGGCTTCATTGCAATCTTGTTTCATTTTAGTTTCTAAACTACATCATGAATATACAAATAAATAAGCATGAATAACATGCACCTTCTGGGAAACAAATTCTTAAGTTAATTATCTTACATGAATGAAATGTAAATTAATGTAGTTATGACTTGGCAGAACATACACTAAATTTTTTCGTAAAGATTTCATTTGAAAAAAATTCCATTTGTAATTACACGACAGAACAGTAGTTAAACCTTC
The DNA here is from genome assembly GCA_025631205.1 of Nesometra sesokonis. NCBI lineage: Eukaryota > Metazoa > Echinodermata > Crinoidea > Comatulida > Antedonidae > Nesometra > Nesometra sesokonis. The sequence goes on along the minus strand of JAOTQE010023470.1, from coordinate 3,221 downwards.
AAGACTAGAACAAAATCAACAGACCAAAAAGGACACAGTCAACTTGGGTATATCAAGCCATGTAAAGTAAAACTATTTCCATCATCATAATATTAATATTATTATAATACTGTATTACAATATGAATAGTTTTAATTTGTTTAAGTGTAAGTACTTATGTCTGCGTTTAGGTAACTTTTATCTCCATTATTTCTGTCTTCCAAAGTTTAATGACATAATTTTCTCCAAAAAATGACAAAAAACCATTCAACATCAATTTAATACTATCTCATTCATTTTGTCATTCATACATTTTTTATCTCACAGATCTTCAAGATTCATGGCAAGCAATGGGCCATCCAATGGTGACATTGCTAACTTGCCTCTGGGATTTTTGTCATTATGTCTACAGAAAATCAAAAATACACAACTGCTAACAGCTTATTGAAAGAAAAATAATATATAATTAATGCACAATAGTTAGAAAATCATTATCACATTATTTTCTTTATATAACAAACAGCTTATTAAAAAAAAGTTACAATAGTTACTGCCTCTTTTGAATTTGGTATTCAATTATTAGAGCCATATGAGAAATTAATGATTCATAGTGAGATGCAAGGCTATAACAATGCTAGAAAGAATACCACAAAGTAAACAAGTTCCTATTCTTACAATTATGAATGAATGAATGCATTTAACATGATAGGAAATGTTTTTTTAATTGAGTTGATAGGTTCAACGCATTCTATTAATGGATTATAAGATAAAATGCATTATTCTATGAATTATTCTGGTTTTAGCTGTCAATCATGTAGAGTAATCAAGTATAACTAATTCATCAGATGCCAATCATGTCATGGTGTTGACCTTTTCAAATAAGACACAGACCTAGACTAAGGTTTCTCAATTATATTTGCTCTGTTCATTACAGTAAATTAGAAATATCAACTTCTCTATGGAAAAAACAAATATTTACCTTCTAAAATAATAAAAAAAATACATGTAGTGTTTATAAATCTTTAATCGCCCAAATCAAATCAAAATAAGTTTGAGACTAGGCTATGTAACTTGACTGTATATAAAGTGTAGGCCTATTTATGTCTGTTCATTTATTTTATGTTTTTAATTTAAGCCTTGATTTCAAATCAAGAAATTGGAAAGAATTTATTGTATGATAATACAATAAAAAAAAACTATTTTATGAAACACTAATTTGCTTTATTTTAGGTCTATACTTCAATCGAAAAATAAAGAGGATTATGAAAATCACAAATTATTGCAAGGCTTTAAATGCAAAATATATTGCTCCCTGCTAATGACCACGAAGGACATGGCTAGCTGATACCTTGGTTATATTGACAGGAATCTCAAATAAACAGTCATAATTAAAAAGTTGCATTGTTGTCAATTGATATGTATATTTCCAGATCAACTGGCCTTGAAATCACAAAAATGTTATTACAATAAAACCAAAACAAGTTGGTCCGACAATAAGATGCGGAAAGCTACGCACAGTATGAACAAAAGAAAGTTAATCCTTAAAAGTTACATTTAAAGTGATTAGGCCTAAGCTTGCAGCAGTAATCGGTCAGTTTGTATGGAAAATGGTGATTTTTAAATAAATGTAAAAAAAAATAAACGATATTATTTCAAAATTATTTTTGTGTCTTATGGTGGGCAAGCTGTTGACCTATAGTGGGAGGGGAAAAATTGAAAATTTGCATAATGATGACATCACATGACATCATGGTATCCATATTGATTCAATTTTTCATCAAATCTGTGAAAAAAACTACTTTTTCTCCAAGAAATGATTATTGGAACATTTTTTTTTACGCTGGATCATAATACAGACACATACTATGGATAGAAATATTAAAAGGTTGAACGATTTTTGTCATTTTATAACAAAGTAGACAAATAAACGTTTGTCGGTATAATCATAAAAAAAACATTAATTTTTTATAAAAAAGTACAGAGGGTGCATATTATGGGGAATGCATTTTTTTGTAAATTGAAATTTGTCAATGATGGTAAAAAGCTAAAGAGGGTGGGTTTAGCAAAAGCCATGTATGCTAAAATAGCCATTTATCATACCCTAGTAGTAGCAGGAGAAGGCCGTTTAACGACATTTTACTTTCCCAGGTAGTACCGGGGCATGCAGTAAGAGTTAAAATCAAATGGACTTCTTATGTCTATCTTTCAACCAAAACACCTAAAAAACTATTGGGCTGATTTACTTAAAATTACCAGATATTGTCAGCGTCAAGTTGGCTTGATCCTATTCTACTTTTACTGACACTGACTCTAGAACTTAGTAAACTATAGGCAGATTCATGTTTTAGCATTGATGTGGCAAAAACAAGGTGCACGGTAATCCACTGTTTTAAGAACCAGGTAGTTCAGTCACATGGCGTTAAATAAGCTAACATTACCAATAAAACATCACTATCATAGACTTTCCCGATGACTAGTCTGTCAAATTTGACTGGTTGTGATTTTTATTATTCAATGTAGACTGACTGACAAGGACACTCAAATGTACGAAGGATTAGCTCATTGTCGCTATAGTGGTATATTGGCTGTATACCTTTCCCTTGCTCTTAGTACACGCACCTGGGCATGGAGTTATCAGTGGCTTGAAGCTTATTTACACTATGATGATAACAATCCACGATAAGTGGATAAAATTAAGTTTTACATGAATAACTTAATTTTTCTTACTAGAATGATTTAATCACCAATTAACTTGTATATTGTGACAAAAACGTTTTTACTACAAAACATATGAAAATGACTTAATAATCAATAAAAAGTTAAAATCGTTCAACTTCAATGAGTTTATCATTTATATTATGATGTCATTTGATCTGAATGTGAAAATAAAGTTTTCATTAAATGAACAAGGAAGGTTTGTCATGTAGTTTCAGTATAAAAATTTCTCAATTTTTTGTTTCATTTTCATAGGAAAAATGTCTTTGCATACTTTTATCCTATGTATGAACAGGCCTTCAGGCTAATTCCCAGTTAGTTCAGGCACGATTGTGCCGTTTGTTAGGCCAAGCTTAATGTGTAAGTCTGAACAAACCCTATAACAAATTAATTAAAATTAGTGTCATGTGTTGGAAGGTGTCCAAATTTAAATGATGATAACTATATGATTAAAATACACCGAATTAGCGACCTTGTTTACATTTGGATTCGTGGGTATACATATAAATAGAGGGCGCTATTTTCTA
>JAOTQE010023459.1:0-10573 GCA_025631205.1 Nesometra sesokonis | reverse complement strand
AAGACCTTATAAAGTCAATACAACAGAACGCTCTGTCAAGTTGTTCCTTTTCACTTCGCTGATGATACGCCTCAATTAAAAAACCTGGGCTACTCTGAGTTCTCTCAGTAAGATTCCTGGTTCACTCATATGAGCATCTACTGCTCACCATACCTGACTGTTTTGTTTATCATGTAACTCACTGTATACTACCCAACAGGGTGGTGATCCTCTCTTGTCTCCTACAATCGCTTTCAAATAGGTTTTCTTTGTCAACTGCAATCAATTTACAATTGTTTGGGCGTAAAAAATTAAATTGAAAAAACAAATTTTTGCCACAAGCATCCGGGAAAATTCTTTGTTGATTAAATTTTATGGCAAGTACTAGTGGAAATAGATTTATGAAAAAGAAAATCGCTATCAATTGCCTGTTTACTGGACAAAATGTGTAAGTCTCATTCTCCTCTATGACGTTTTTTTTAAAGTTGTTAAATCAGGGAGCAGTTAACTGTTCCCTGGATAAATTAAACACATGTAAAATACGCTCATAAGTAAAACATGGTGGAGACCTAGCTGCTCTTCTTTGTGGTTGTATATTTCTGCAAACTTGTTAAGGTGAAGCTTCAAAAGCTTCCTCGTTTTTGTAAACCTCAAGATATTGACACTGGAATGATGATAGAAAAAATTACATACTGTATCTGACTGCTTGTTCTCAATTAGGGCTAGAACACAGTTATACAAAACCATCAGGATCAGTTCACCGTAACCCAATGACCTCTAGTACTATACTATCTTGACCTGCACCCTCGATTCGCTCTAACAATTGAGAGAGAGAGAGAGAGCTAACTGAATTTTAAATAACCGCATTTAATGCAGAGATCTAAAGCAATTTTAGATGTATCCTCTTCATCCTCTCTTTCAAGGTATGTGCTTAGCCGAAGGTGCGTAAACCAAGAGTTTATTTCTTCCGAGCTCTGCTGTTAATTTGTCATTGTTCATGCTGAGATTCATTTGTTAACTGCATTAGTAGTCCTTATAGGCCTGTGAATAGCAGCCATTCTTAATCCAAATAACTTTTGCATATTATATCAGTATTTAGCCATCTTGAAATCCAAATATATATGACATAATGTTTATTACTACTTGACTCTTCCGATGTTGAAAACAAGAATGAATGTCTTTGATTCTTGGTGATAGGTGCAGTACAATACATAATAAGTCACTTAGAAACATAAATTGTGGCGGCCATCCTGAAATCTAATATGGCTTTCATCTGACACAATTTCTGAAGATTGCATAATACTCATCAATATTGAACACATGGATAAAGATCTTTGATTCTTGGTGATAGGTGAAGTGCTATACATTTTAGACAAACGCCGCTCCAGAGAAGAACCTAGTATCCAATTTACTCTAGTAGCTAGATCAACTTTTGTATGCACTTTTAGGTCCAGAGAATTTGACTTCAAAATTTGGTTTAGGGTGGTCAAGAAATAATTTTTGGCCTGGTAACACATTTTAAAAATGGTCAAAAGTTAAAATCATAAATATATAAAATATATCATATCATAACAACTGCTGGGGCTAAAGAATTAATTTTGGTGTCAAATTACTCAAAACATACATATTTTATATTCGACTTAAATGGAAGTTTTGCCGAAAAAATGGCTGGAAGTACCATTTCTGACCCTTGACCTATATATAAGTTTACCTTCATCTTTGTAACTACTGGTCCTAGAGACTTGTAATTGGTCTCAATTTATTCAGAATACCTATGTTTATATTTGACATAATGGAAGTTGTGCCCCAAAAATGACCGGAAATGTCATTTCTGACCCTTGACCTGTAATAAAATGCACTTTCATATCTTTGTAACTACTGGTCCTAGAAACTTGAGGTTGGTTTCAAATTATCCAGAATATACATGTTCATATTTAATCTAATGGAAGTCTTTCCACATAAATGACCAGAAATACCATTTTTGACTCTTGACTTACACAATAATGTATTTTCACATCTCTGTAAATACTGGCCCTATTTTATATGTACTTTTAGTTCCAGATAATTTCACTTGAAAAATCAGTTTAGGGAGATCAAAAATTAATTTTTGGCATGATAACACATTTTGAAAATGTGGCAAAAGGTCATGAGGTCAAGGCCAAATTAAAAAAAATATATATAACATATTAATCATATCTTAATAAATACATAACTTCATATCTCTGCAACAACTGGTTCCAGACACTTCATTTTGGGTCTCATTTTATTCAGCAGCATATTATACATGCTTATATTTGCCTTAATGAGGTATAGGCCTATCATTCATAAATAATCAGAAATAATATTGTTTCGGACATGTGACCACACTATAAACAACTTCCACTAGCTACTAGGTAATTTATTTTGACAAGTTAAAACGGAGGTTATTTGCCTAATTTTCCTTTTTTTACATTAAGTAGGCTACAGCCTCAATAGAGTGTTGTATTTACCAAGATTTTCACGGAAAACGCCGAGACTCTGAAAATGTTTATGTTCATTTATGTAAATTATACTTCATATTTTTTTTATTTCTGAGGTGTATTGGTACAATACTGTAGTTTACTTTTTTTAATTTTTCGCTTCCTCATCATCCTCATCATCATCACCACCACCATCACCATCACCATCATCACCATCACCACCATCATCACCATCATCATTCGGTCGTCTTGTGGGCTGTCATTAACTTTTCAATAGATTTGTTTAATTGGTTTCAGTTCTTTGTTTTCTATCCAGACTCTCGAACTAGGTATTAGGCTAATATAATACTTAGGAGTTCGAGAAGACATCCTGTTGTGACACTAACTGACCTGAACTTTGCAGATAAAATAATTCTCCTGTCCGATCGAATGGAACAAGCCCAGGTGGTGTTGAAAAATGTGAAACAGTGTGATACAAGACTGGACTCAATCACGAAAATGTAGGTCATAACATACAACCGTCCAGATCACACAGCTCTAATTACAACAGGAAATACACTAAAAGAAGTCAATGTTTTTAAATATCTAGATTGATGAGTCAACTCTTCTGAAAAGGTATCAAAGTGAGAAAAGCACTTGCACGGAGGACTAGTGTATGGACGTTTAAACTGCCCAGCACATGAAGATCAGCGTTTTGCTGGCGACCGTAGAATCTGTCTTATTAATTAATTTACTTATTTATTCATTGTCCAAGATGAAACCACGGAGCAATGGTCCTACACAAAATTTGGTACGTCTTAATATAAGAATAGTACTTTTCATACAATCATCAGGCTGTCGGGGAAGGAGTTCCAGTGCCGCGCTGCTTCAAGATAAACAAGATTTTGAAAAGGATATTAGTACAAACAGACATTATATAATTTAGTATTATCACTGGGTTCTTTTTTTGTGAAAGGAACACTATGTCAACAGGAAATTCCCCCATATTTAAAAGTTGGTACAGTATAGCGATATGGACAAAAGATCTGTTGTCCATTGAAGCAGTATATGACCTGACCAGCCTAGCGTGACTGCTGATAGCCAATCGTGAGCAGAATGATTGCATGACGTCATTTGACCTGGACTTCTTGTAGGGGGATTTTTTTTTATTTGATGCGGATTTGCTATTAAAAAGTACACAAAGACTACTTGGCCAATAGCAATCCATCTTATATCAACACTTTTGTAATTTATTCATCTACAGGAATCTGTTTACCCTTTTGTTTTAGGGTCAATAGTTATGACAATAGAAGTGAAATAGTGGTATACTTCGGTGAAAATGTGGTCATTTTAGTAACTTTTCCTATTTAAAATGACTGAAATGTATGTTTTAAAATAAAAATTGCACAAAGTTTGAAAACAAATAAAAGAAGTGTTATATATCATTATAAAGCTTAATAATTTTAGTTCTAGAATCTGTTTACCCCTAAGCAATACGATGGTCCGTTTATGTTAGAAAATGGCGTGAATTTGCAATGAAAGCGTTTCGCGGCCCGTTGATCGAGTAGATGTCCGCTACTTTTCAATATGCCTAAAATAACGTGAAGCAAACATGACCCTACAAACTTTTCTTCTGACAGACAAAGGATACATATTTAGGCGATCAGCATAACTAGGTCTATCGTCGTACCTCCCCACTACCAAAGAAAACAGCTCAGGTAGCAGCTTATTGGATACGTTCCAGTTTGTTAGGTAATTTCACGAGGGTTCTACACAGAACAATACCATTCGAGTATGTGCAGAACCAAAACTTTATATTAGCCAAGTAAGTTACTGTACCCAATGGTAGGCAAAACAGATCATCTTGTCAAGAATTCTCAGCATTTTGTAGAAATCATCGAGGACTTTTATATTCTGGTATACTTTATTCTTTCTTTAAATATACAAAAAAAACATGAAAGGAAAGAACTGAAAGCAGCCACAGGCTGAAACCGCAGTCTTACATTAAACAATTAAAGATTACCTATTGTAACATCACAATACAGTCAAATAAAACCGGTATGCCACAACCACCAAAAAAATGACAAAGAAAGGATAAAGGACTAACTTACTATTCAATATTTTGGCAATGGTAACAATCGGTGATTTTTAAAACCTCTCTGATCTACCAAACGGAATCTCAAGGAGAGGGCGAGATCGAAGGTCCCTCCCAGGATGGCGGCAAGAAGGGAGAATGTGTCGGAAAACCTTAGAGGCAAGAAGTTTCCTTCCAAACGACAATAACAAATGCTCCCTCCTTGTCGACAGCGAAAGGAGACCAGCAATCTCGCAAGCCGTCTCATATCTATGATCAGGTCCCAGGATTATCCTAAGAGCACGCTTCTGAATCCTTTCAATATCACAAAAATTATTCCCAGTAAGATAACCATGCCACTCTGGACAGGCATATTCTAATATCGGTCTAATATAAGATAGATAAACATTAATAAGATCATTAACAGGAACTCTGGCTTTTTTTGAGAATGCATAATGTAAACAATTTCTTAGAAGCTCTAGGAACAATATCCTTAGTATGATTATTCCACCTTAAATCATTACTAATAGTAATGCCTAATAGGTTAATTTGGTTAACCTCATCGAGATTAACTCCACTGATAGAGAAACTAGAGGGAGGAGAAACATCTCTACGAAGGCAACTTATTTGCATTGTATGGCATTTAGATGGCTTAGGTAGCATGTTGTTAAAATCGCTCCAGTAACCAAACTCATCAAGTAGCTTTTGCATAATAATTAGAATTATCATTAAATGTAACAACCTCACTTAAAGTTAAGTCGTCAACATATTTCCAGAGTTTGCAGCTCTAGAACCAACAGACAAGCTGATTAGTTTCGACATCATGTCCTTGTTCACCAATGTTCCAGTCAGGAAAGCCTGCAATAAAGTCAAACTTTCACTGCAGGTAGATCATACACAAGTACTGCACTGAATGCTGAAGATATTCACGAATTATTACTACGGTACTGTTTAACATCTAACAATTTTTAAGTGGCACGACCAGTATTTTGAACAGACCGAAGGCACGGCTATATGATCGTTGTCAACATCCTTCTGAAGGAGTTTGAACAACTTTCCCTCTATTCAGCCATCGAACGACCAACATTGTAACTGCAATATGCTAGTGATAGATTCATAACCTGGTAGCACAACAAGGACCTGTTTTCCAAAATACCTTAATTTTCAGCATGAGACGATTGTATTTATCATAAAGGAGAAACAAGATCAGAGTTCACCATTTACAGACATGTATGCCTCAAGGGAATGTACCGGGCAACCCATCTCACAAAGTATACCGTAAACCTACACGGACAGATATGCACAAACGATCTTTCCATCACCCGTCGTAAAAGAGATCAGTTTGTAAACTGATTAGAAGAGCACAAACCGTAAAGAGCACACACCATCAGTGACAAGAAGTGTCTCCAGAAAAAAATTACATGTCAATGAAGCTTTGATGCTCAACGGCTACAACACCAATGCTTCAAGCTTCAAATACCAGGCCATTGCAAGGATTCCGTGAAATCTACAAAAATGATACCTCATCAAGATGTTGGATTTATATATCAAATATATTTGATATTTGGTTATCTTTGTTCAACAGCAATTTACACCGACAGTAAATAATTTTACTTTTATTTTTACTCTTACCGGTTTACTTTTCTTCCCACACGAGACCAAATACTTTCGTATAGCTAGTCTACACCCGTTCTTAGACAATGCTATTGTTTCTAGCTTGTCTTACTGCACGCTACCATATTGGCTGTGACATGGCTATTGTTTTAGTCTTTACAACTCCTTGAAACGATGCTTTGTTTTAGTTAGCTCCTCCACCCTACCATAATTGGTTTGATATGGCCATTGTTTTAGTATTTATACCTCTTGGAAACGAGGCTTTGTTTTAGCTAGAGTCTCCACCCCTACTCTTTGACTACCACTTAGTCTCAGCCCAGTTATTTAACCCCTACTCATTGGACTGATTGGACTCATCTGCACTCTCAATCCTGAGGACGTTCGAAGCACATCGATCAAAACGTAGCTTACTAATACTTACGTGGTGTACCGCAAAATTATTGTTTATTGACATCTCTCATTTGCGAATCTTCAAGCAATATATACAAACTGTGATTAACTTTATCGAAAACACTACTGAAAAAGTTCATACCCGTTAAATCACAAATATTTTGACATAAAAGGTAGCAACAAACTGAACCAAATCCACACTAGAATTAGACTTGGTTTTAGTAGTTTAAATTTTCATCTTAATAAGCATGGTTTAAAAGCTGACCCTTTCTGTGAGTGTGGTGAAGTTGAGGACCCTAAACACTTCTTCTTCTTTGTTCCAATTCTGCTCACTGACAACAGTGTACTCATTGCGAGTGCATCAGTAGACGACCCTACTGGACAACTCAATGTCAATCTATTTAATATTTTTCTCTTTGGATATGCATTATTTAATGACGATCAAAACACTATGCTTTTTAAAATAGTCCAGAATTACATCTTAAAAACTGGACGTAACTTTATCTAAACTTATTCTCCTGTCTATTATTATACATACATTTTTTTTCTCTTATGCACTTTTATAGTATATAACTTCTGCCACCAGAAGATGCAGAATTTGATTGTTTAATGTTCGGTGGTCCCTAGTCTTAAGGACATAACCTTGTAAAGGGGCCACTGAGTAATCTTGATGAATAAAAAAACTTTATCTAAAGCACTTAGCAAATCAAGCAAGGCTAAATCAATTAAAATACACTTGCGTGTATCAAATAAATCCGTCCATTGATGGTACAGATTATAAGATTATTACTCACAAAATAAGACTCTGGCGAAAATCATATCTACATTAAGAAATTATATATTTAACGCATCCAAATGAAATGTAATTGAAGTAGGCACCATGCAATATTCCCTCAAACACTTTAAAACTACTAAAGTTAAGGACACGTCCGGACGATAGCTACTTAGGTCACCCTTGGGCTTTCCGCCACATTTAAAGACCGAGACAATATTAATAGTTTTCCAGCCTCTAGGAGCCAAACCACCTGGCTTCAAAAGCCAGGTGCAATTATATCACTGACTAAGCATCTAATGGATCAAGAAGAGCGTTGTTAATTTCTTCATCCACTTTACTAAACATTGTAATTAAACAGTTTTAAAAAAAAGTATTTGCAACCTCTACAGGGCGTGAGATAACTTCTCCATCAAACATGAACGTGGGATTCGAAGAAGCCCCGTTCACCGTACTAATGTACGACCAGAGGGAGTGTAAGGTTTTATCGAGTGTAAGTTCTTAACCAGATTACTGATATTTTGACTTTTTACGATCACTCTCTAAGCCACATTTTTTAAACTTAAGGTAAAGCTGCCCCTTTTCAGTACATAGTTTACGCAAATCTGATGTAACCCACTTACTAGTGAAGCTTCGCAAATTTACGAATTATGAAAACGGATACGTCACATTTCCATTTTTGAAATTTACTAAAATGTGTTAAAAAATGTGTTAAATTTTTTCACCTACGAATCGTTGATGATCATCCTAAAATATTCACCAACTGTGACAGATATTCAAGGTGTTCTATTAAAAACGTTGCAAGAATTGATGACGTATCCGTTTTCGTATTTCGTAAATTTGCGAAACCTCACTATTATCCTTAGATTTACATTTAGCTCTTGTATTGCATCTTTGATGATATTAACTAGACTTGCTCCAAATCTGTATATTATATTTTAAGTGTTTAATAAAATGCGCCACCAGTGGATGATAAAGTTTTAGTGGAGTGAGGTTTGTCGTTAATATAAACATCAGAAAGGTATACTATGGAGCGCAATGGGTGCCTTTTAATCGTCTTTCACTAATTAAACCGAATCACCGTCTTGAACCAAGACTAGGCATTAAACTCGCCTTACCATATATGTAGGAAAATCACTGGCGACACGTTTTTGGAAAGTGAGATTTAAATTAAAATGTATACGAATTGCAAGATTGTCACATTTATGCAGTCATCCACAATTACAATATTATTTACTAAAAGTGGATTGGTGACCCCAAAATGATCCAATGTGTGCCTAGTTCTACATAAAGTAAAATAAGGCGGAGAATCGACAAACTTGAAGAAGCCATAATATTCAAAACTATCAAAAAATCTGATAAATTGATAGGCCTATTACATGGTAAAGCTAGAAAATCAAATTTAAAATCTCCAAGTATAACTATAGACATAAGATAAAACAACGGTTTACAGCATTTACAAGATTAATGTCCGTGTCATAAGTACAGCACCCGCCGGATGTCGTCATCACATGTACCCACGGTATCTCACAAGTTTCAGATTCCAAATCCTTACGACGAACTGGCCGGAGAAATGGCAAGGATCCAAAACGTACTCTGTACGCCATTACGATTTCTATCGCGTCGCACACATACCACAGACTCCGCAGTTTTCCATCATGGATATTATTCACACACCGATATAACAGGGTGAGAGAATGCACATACCGAAGAATTTAATCAGTCACTTTAGTAAAAAGATTGCGTGCAATGACAAAATAGATACTTTACCGAATTCTTAGGACAAGACGCAAAAGAAGACGTTGATAATTCAACAATAGACTAGTTAAGTGAAGATTTAAATATTGAGGAGGCCGGCTGTTAAAAAAACGAGTCGGAAAATGATGGCAATCTACAGTCCCTGCAGACCCAAATTAATGTATTAGTTTCATTAAATTTACAATGTTGGCAAGCAAGTTCATGCACGTGCATTTCCTATGAAAACAGTTATCACATATATCGTAGTGTATGCATTAATGATTGCAGGCTCCACAGATTAATTTGGTGGTAGGTGAAGTATGAAGTGTAGGCATAATGGCATCCTACCATTATAAAAAAAATACAAAACTCACAAACAACCATTAAGTTAAAAAATAACAGTTTGTTTGGTAATAATCGTAAAGCCAGCAAAATGGTTCTATCGCAACTAGCAATTTAGGCTAATCTCCTCGATAAAAATAATAACAATGGAGTGGACAATATCTATATTAGTACGATAATACAGCACATAAAATCCATAACGAAAGCTTTAAAATGCAGAGCCCACTGCAATCAAGTGGCATCATACATAAATTTGGGTTCCTGATTATTTCAGACATGAGCCAAAGTATTAAAATTAATTATTAAAAAGCAGTACCTACCTGGTATTGTAAAGCCCAATTTTATTATTGGTAATATTGGCCGAAAAGCAAACTTTTCCGCTTGGTCTTTCAGAACATTCAGAGTATCTAAACTATTTAAAACGACAACGTTATCCCAGCCTAACTGCACAGTCAAAATATCGCCGTATATTTTGCCCCATTTATCAAACGTCCAATACGACTCTGCATCAAGACTAAACAAGGATCCGATAAAAGGCAACCCACGGGGACCCGGTGGCAAACCATTACTTGGCTTGAGATACCGCAATACCAGTAAGAATATGACCAACGTAGCAGACACAATACTAATTGAAGGAACAACCAAGTCGCGTAATTGATACATTTTGTTTTTGCTGTGACAGTGTACAGTATACAACTGTGAATAAAGATCCGGAACTACGAGGAACAGATATTCCTTTGTATTGCAGATAATATATATATTTGCATAACAATTTATAGTGTGTATGTAACGCCAAAATGCACAAATTCATTTCATTTTTGAAATGTGTCCCAGATCAGTAAATACGTTAATTTGTATTCATTCGTAACGTTGTTTAAATAACCTGAAAATTTTTACCCTTTTTCTAACTTTTGCCAACACCATATAAACATGCTGTTTTAAACCACAAAGGTTGTAACTTGATATGGTCAAAACTTCGGAGCTAAAAAATCCCGGAGGGACATAATATTTTTTTGGCAGGTATGGTGGTCGGGTGTATTATTTCAGTCACGGACCTAAGTAAGTGGGCACCCGGACCCCCACCCCACCTTTTTTTCTGACTTGGCAGAATATTGTTTGGACCCGAAATTTTGTAGCACATCTGGTAGTGCACGGCCGTTCCGTGGCAAAACAACGTAACTTGCAAATTCCACTTTTCGAGTAAATTGAGCTTAAAGTTCACATGTT
>JAOTQE010023458.1:0-22137 GCA_025631205.1 Nesometra sesokonis | reverse complement strand
AATAAGGAAGTAAGCATTTCAACGAGTATTTATAATGACATTTTAATTCAATTTTAATGTTAATGTATTACCAGTTGGTGATTAATTAATTGTTTAATATATCGTAGATATTTAAAGTGACACCCATACAATGCTGGTTATTAGGAAATTATATAGGGAAATAACACAACGCAAATAGCCACAAACGTGCGTGACACGACAGACAGACAGACAGACAGACCGAAAGCTGTTTATAGAGACGCTTTCCGCGTCTAAAAAGATAGGCTTCATTTCTTTGTCAAAACCATCATTAGGTCTACACAAAAGAACATCATCTAATGAAAGTTGATTGAATTGAAAATGAAAAGTCTAGATGGTTTTGTTATTCATATATTGTTTCTACCGCGAAGGTATTATTAATATCTATGTTAGGTATAATGGGGTTAGGTCTCATAAACCCCTCTTGACGATTTTTATAAACAAAGGATACATGTAGTAGAGATAAAGAGTAATACAGTATTGTTACGAAGATACGGATGTTGTTGTTGTTGTTGTTGATGATGATGATGATGATGATGATGATGATGATGATTATGATGATGATGATGATGATGACGACGGTGTTATTATTTATTGATGAACATGATAATGTTCACACGATAAGATAACTTTTACTGTCCAATATAAAACTGGAAATTTGCTTCCTCTCTGACATTGTAAACATACAAGACATGGTATATAAAATACAGTTATAAAAGTACAAATACAATATTTTATAAAAATAACTTAAACAAAAACATGTGAGAAAAATATTCATTCTTATGCGTTAATGATGTTGCAAACAAACATTATTTATTATTTAATTATTATTTATTTATTCACCTACAATTGTACGTGTCCCTATAACATCTTTTTCATTTAGTTATTTAATTACGCTTATAACCAAACAATATGTGCTTACTCGTAAAGAATTGATTAAAAAAACTCGCATTAGGACTATATACTAGGCCTATTTGGTATTTACAAAAGAAAAAAATATATATCTTCTATTTTAGAAAAGTAGAAGATCTAAATTTGTCTTTTGCCTATATTATATCTTCCTATCTTCTGTTTTAAAATACTAATTTTGTTTATGCCCTTTTTTGAACAATCAATTTGAACACTGTGCAACAAAAAATGCTCCCAAGAGCATCTATAGAAAAAAATTCCGGGCCCAGGCGGGCGCTGGACACGCACCTATTGTCATTTGAAAACTTCCATTCACAATTAAGCATACGGAGCTGTGTTGATACCGTATGACGTTTCACGTCGTCGCAAACCAAAAGCTCTCGATAGGTACGCATACAATTTAAAGTTGTAGAAGGCCTACTGTATTACTCAAAATCTAAAACTAATTTACTTAGTTTGACGTAACTTAAAATTTATGAGCTGCAGCATATTAATTAGTTTATTATAATTTTTTCCCATGAGTGATATACTGTAGCAAGACAAATAATGCACGAATACCCTGATTTTAAAGTATTATCTGGCGCAAAATTAGAGCGTATTTTTTAATAAACTAATTTCTACCCATAAGTCAACAAATGTCTGATATTTGTTTTACCCAACGTGTGAAAACTTGCGATTTTTTCGCCAGTATTCTTAACTTTACTGAGTAGTCGGGGCTGGGAAAAACAATTAATATCTAGTATTCTCCCTGACGAAAAAACAAACAAACAAAACACAAAAATACAAGAAAAATTAACAAAACTCTCCTAATTAATAATCCGTAAGTAAATATTCATTTATTTCAATTTTTTTTTGGTTTGTTTACAAATGTTTGGAATAATACTTGGATAGTATAAAAATGTTTGGTGGACATTTACAGGTGCTACTTAATTAAATTTTTAAAGTTTTATTTAACCTGGCCGTGTTTGCGTGCATTTTATCAGTGCACCTGTCGATTAGTAAATACTACAGCAAAGGCCAACTTAAACTTGCTATATTGATTATTGTGTAAGTGATATTATACAAAAGCAAATCATATTTTGATATCCGGTTATTCGAGACATTTGGCAGCAGATTATGTAACATGAAACACGATTGATATTACCGAACAGCTAGCGGTAATATTAATGAATATTATACAAATTATGAAAAACGGAAGAAACTACTTACGTGCGTCTGAAATAATAATAGCGAGGTTTCGCAGACTTACGAAATACGAATACGAAAACGGATACGTCATAAATTCATGTAACATTTGAATAGAACACCTTAAATATCTGTCACAGTTGGTCAGTATTTTACGACGATCATCAACAATTTATAGGTAGAAAATCTGATATAGTTTTGAACACATTAAGGAACTTAAAAAAATTGGAGTGTGACGTATCCGTTTTCGTTTTCGTATTTCGTAAGTTTGCGAAACCTCGCTAATAATACTATCACGAATTTAATGAAATAAATATTATTTGACTGACTTATACATGGGACGTAGGCTATTGGGAAAGGGGAGGTGGGGGTGTTGGTGGGGTGGATGTTTCACAGGTTAAAAGTGCAAACCATTAGATACAAATACCATGGATGGACTTTCACAAGCGAAGAGGATTTTTCCCAATTGTACCCTCTATGTTGTGACTTGAATGTCATGTTTATATACTAAGTTTGTTTATACTTCTGGGGGTGTTGGAACACCACCCCACCGCTGCTGTATACTAACAAGAATTGATTCCAAAAAGATGAGATAAGTTTGCCAAAACTATTGTAACAAGACAAAGTAATCGTAAACGATTACACCCTCGCCTATGTTTTGAAGGAGGTTTTTCCCTCTTGTGTTCGTTAGTTTGTGTGTTCATTTGTGAACAGCCTAAAGCCATAGTTTTCACTCATTTTCTACTTTCACTGTGATAGGGAAGTAGGCACACAGAATAAACATACTACACACTGTATTCAGGGTCAAGAAAAGTTTTTTTCAATGGCAATAGCTAAATAGGACCAGAGTATATCATTAACTATGAGGCCTGTTTAGTATCTAGCCTAATGTATTTCTTGTCACTTAAGTAAGGGCAGTAGACACAAAATCAGATAGACTAGAATCCAGAATTCATGTGGTAAGGCGGACCAGCACCAAACCTCGGGAGGACCTAGATACGGTTGGTACTGACATTGCCTGAAAATTTGAAGTAAATTGGCCCAATAGTTTTTGAGATATGGATGCAAACAGACACACGGACACACAGACAGACAGACATACATACAGTCGGAGCTCATTGCAATACCCTCTCCCCACTATAGTGGGGCGAGCGTAACAATACTGTGGCCACTGAAATGGGGAGGGACCGCAAAATATAGGATCTAACCGACCGACAAACCTACGGAATGAATACTGTAACCAACTATCATTAAATTACTATAAAGTGTAGTGAGGTAGTATCACCACCTTCAGAGCTCCCCGCTCCCCCACAAAAAAAGTAAACCCCTATACATAGGCCTATATAATGATTGCAGGGTTTAAGTGAAGAAAATATATATTTAGTAATTTGACTAATTTAGCTTTAAATTGATTAGGCAAATTCAAGTTTGATGAGGAACCTGGTGATAAATTAATACTGTATAAAAAGCGAGTTTAAAATTGATTAGTTATTTTGCTAATTTGGAATTAAAACATCCAACTTTGGCATAGGATTTAGCTAATGACATCGTAAACACTTCGACGACTGAGACACCAAGCATTCTCTTATGAACTACGAGAGAAAACTATAAGGTAAATCATTCCTTTATAAAAAAAAAAAGTGTTGGTTAAAATAGGGGAAATAACATGGGATCGAGGTAAAGCGCCCCCTTCAGCAATTCCTGGATACGCCCATGAAGTTTGTAGGCCTTATGTACTTCAGACAACTGATCAACTGTATTCTCCCAATTAGAGAATGATTAGAGTATCGTACAGTACAGTAGAGTTGCAACTGTATTAATTACTCGATAAAAAGCATTAGGTGGATATTGCAGTTCATTTATTTGCCATTTATTTAAATCTCGGGTTAATTGTAAATATCAATTGCAAATCGTTAATGATCCATATGGTACCATAAAGCACGAATAAATATGAGACAATCAACTAATATTTACAATTTAAATTAGTGCGTGGTGTATTTTTCAAAGAATTTTTAAAGGATGTACTGTAATACTTTCGTCAAAAAGTAATTTGCCTTGGAAGTCTCTGTTTAATTTTATCTTGTATAGCTTTGCTGGAAGAGTTACCCACTATAGTATAAATAGTTCAAATAAACAAAATAAAAACAGAGGGCATTCTCTTTCAAAATTAACATTCAGACTCAACATTAGTCAGTAACACCACGCGTAGAAAAAGGCGCGAGTAGACACTGCAGAGGCTCTTATTGGTTAATCACCATACGCGCGCGTGTTGCGTCTCTTTACGCGCCTTTCTCTATGCACGCATTACAGTTGCGCCTCTTCGTGGTGTAACAGACATACTGATGGTAGAAGAGGATTTTTCTGTACTAGAGTTATTAACTGAATGTAGACCTATTTGTCTGAAACGGCTGTCCAGGCAAATACATGATTTCAGTTCAAAAAGATCATCATCATCACAAAAAAAAGGAAAAGATTTATTTAAAACAGATTTTATCCGTATGTTCGTCCAGGAAGTAGGCCTATAATTATCGAGGGATACAATGGCTATTAACGCTCACAATCCTCGTCTGTTGATCTATTTATTGCATACAAAAAACAAAAAAAAACATTGGAAACTAAGATATAGATTTGTAATTCAAGCTTAGTTCCCTGTCCTACCCAACCACTACTCGTCTCTCGATGAGATCCGGCTATGTGCCATCCTCCTAGGCCTATATGACATTTGTTTAATTCGTTATTTTCTAAAACTCCGCTTGTTGTCGTCGGATTGACCGGATCTTTTATATTTTGTACAAGTTTCGGAATGCTCGTTGTTTCCTTCTAAAACTGTTCTATTGTCGAGCAAGTTGGCTGAGCGTGTAAAACCTTTGACTTGTAATGTAAAATTACATAAGACCCGATGCGGACTATACAACTTTTTAAAGACGTTTTACTTGCAACGTGATATGAGATTTACGCACGGGTTCAATTCCTCTTCACGACAATCAAGCGTCTTTGAATTTTTTTGACCATCAACAAAAACAAAAGAGTAGTTATTACTTACTTAATCACCGGATTATTTCAATAGCTCCATCCAATCGGAGCTAAAAACAACTAAGAAATGTTTAATACTTCAATAAATGAATGACTGAATGAATGAAAGAGATATAAATCATTCAATTAAATAATGTAACACAATGTCATATTTTGATACTACATTTCTTGATATAGATCAGGTGTGCCCTGATATATTGTAAATGAAGTTCTAAATTTTACTGTATCGAATCGAGGTAACAGTTTCTGAAAGAGGTTCACGATGACAAAGTAAAATAAATGTACTAATGATCCCACATTTACAAAGAACCTGCATAAAGTTGAATAATGACTCAAAACAGAATCAGGAAAATTAAAATTTGTCTCTGAACATAACATGTGAGCTTATACTTATGAGGTCTAAATATAACTCACTTTATCTCCTACAACTGACAACATAGAAGCTTTTTCAAGACGTTTGTGGGATGGCGCAACATAGATGAGAATGGAAATACATGGCAGGCGATCTCCCCTTAAATAAACATAAAAGATTGAACAAAAAGTGCGTGGGACTGGTGCAACAGAAAAGAATACAAATTCCTGACAGCACGATCTGTTTTGAGCAGAATGCGCCAAAACTTAACAGCTCATACAGAATTATAGTAATTAAATAAAGTTCTTGTCAATTCGATAGCACCTCCATAGCATCAGATGTAGACTTGCCCCAAGTTTGTATATTTTAAGTGTTTAATGAAATGCACCACCAGTGGATGATGAAGTTTTAGTGGTGTGAGGTTTGTCGTTAATAAACATCAGAAGGTATGATAATCCATTATCTCCTCCATGGATAATCCACCTGCTATGAAACGCAATGGGTGGCTTTTGATTGTCTTTTCACGAATTAAACCGAATCACCCTCTTGAACCAGATGATGAGCGCCCTCAATCTTGACTTGTATAAACAAAGATAGTATAGTAGATGAAACAGATAGTTACTTCAATCAGGGAGGTATAATACCTCCCTGCTTCAATCAGACGGGTGCTTATAGAGCTTCCGTCGGAGCTAAATATCAAGGATTGTCGAATTTTGGTTAGCAACGCATTCTAAGATTAAAATAAAGCTTGTAAACTAAGATGACAATCATCTTTATTAATACTTGGTATTTGGTTAAATCAGTACATTTTAGAGTGATCTTTGGATTAACTATTAAGGCCTACAGTAATTTCAACAGTTTAAAACTAGTGTGAATGGCAAGCTGTTGACTACAAGTACTTGTATTTCGTTATTTCTGGATTTAATTCGTGTTAATTATACAACGGCAAATTGGATTACTTTAATATTTACGTCAATTGTGCAATTATTTCATACATGCTTAATTATTATTATTATTAAGCAATATATATGTTAAACAATTTGTATTCTACATTCTCTAACGTTGTGTATTCGTGTTTGTTTCTACTCTGAACACTGTACTGTTCAGAGGTGGATTTAGATGGAGATGGACCGACTCCGGCCCCCTTTCGAAAGGTAAAATAGGCCTATAACAATAGTCTATCAAACAGTGCCGGCACTACGGGGAGGGGATGCACTAAACGGCCGAAAAAGGCACGCTAAATACCCAAATAACTTTTTTTAACTTGTCAAATCCATTTCCGGACACCGAAAGACCAAAATTTCCCGGGGAGCATATTCTCGAATCCCCAAAAAACTCCAAGTCCCTACCGGGCTTCCTTTTCCAAAAGTCTACATACGCCCTGCTGTTAACACTACAATTCGTAGGTAGAAAATTTGGTATATTTTTTAACACATTTAGCAACTTTCAATGGAAATGTATCTGTTTTCGTTATATTTTGTAAATTTGCGAAACCTCACTATTAATGGAATAAGCGAAAGGATTCACCGAAAAAAAAAAAGTTTGCTAAATTTGAAATAGACAGGTTTACCAGATATTGAAAAGAAAAATCAGTGGATATGACCAACTGAGATTAGTGCGGAAGATTATTGGACGCACTTCAAAACGTAGGTCTACAATATATTCTAGGAAGCGTACTGAAGAATCGATTTTATAAGCTTCGACCTCGAGTCCTCCTTTCTACATCTACAATATAGGTTAATACATATTATTACTATATTGTTATATTTTTATTACACAATTAATTAACGCAACTATATAATGTTACATCTAGTGTCTGGAATTCCTGTAGTTTATACAAACACGAAATTGATATTTTATGATGTTTGAAAGTAAACAGCTTGGCTAGGATCATCCATCTAATTATAATTCTCCAGAGACGAGTTATATAAATCTACTACAAGTGAAATGTCTTATACAGGTAATAAAGCAGTTATCAAGTAGTGCGAGGTAGTCGCTACTTGTTTTGCTTTCATAAGTTGAGCACACTTAAGTGTCCGCGTATGTGCAGTGAACCGTATCAACTGCGTATTTCAAGTACGCTAAGGAGGCATAGAATAAGCATAGTACTGTCCACAAAATATTAATTTTAAAATATGATTTTAATAAAAAAAAAAAACACTAGCATTTATAGATATAAACTTGAAAATAGTTCAGTTTAAGCTTATAAGTCAAAAATCAGTTTACAAATCTCCAAATAAAACAATGATCAGAGGCGTATCCAGGAATTTGGTAAGGAGATCCTCAATCAAAGGGGTGCCTATTTCCACTGGAGGGGGTGCTCAAGGGGGGGGGGGTGGTCTTCCAGCAGCCTAAGCTGCCCTGGATACGTCACTGATGATTCAGACTGTAAAACAATGATACAGTTACGTATACCAGAAGGTACACTTTTAAAACAGACGTCCACTAGACGCGATATCTGAATATCAGTAGAAATTGAAGACTGTGTTGCAATGATTACTGGTACAGCATAATACAGATACTGTACATTAAAATTAACAACACTGAAAACAATTAAAATAACACTGTAATATTAAAAACACTACACTTTATGTAACATTTATAAAATGTGTAATATAATTATTAATTACAGTAATGTTAATTGACATTAATTATTCGGTATCTAACAAGTTAAATCATTTATATACTTTACAATACTATCACAATACAATTACATGATATATACAATTTTTAAACAACTGCTATAAAACTATCTATATAATACAGAAATATATATAAGTAAAATTTGCATAGTGTGATGGCAAGACACATAATCTGCTCTTATGCATAAGCTGCAGATGATTTGGTCAGTCTTGTTTTTCCATAAGAATGGAATTTTAATTTTTTTTTCTTCAAAATTGGGAGTTTACATAAAGTGAAAATGCTACCAGTAATTGAAAAATAAAATGCTTTTAACATTACACATGCATGCATGTGTGCATGTTTCTCATCTGTTTAAGTATGCATGTTTCTCATCCAGTAAATCTGGTATAAGCTTCATATATGAATAGCCAATTACAGTTGCAAGAAAACTGCTGACCACTAGCAGCTTACAGGAAACTCTTTTGCAAATAGGACTGATTCCACAACAGCCCCTAGCGAATTTAAACCTTGCTGATCTTTTGTCAAAATAAATTTGTAAACTGCACATCGATCAGGAAATGTTCAAGAATCTAAAATATGGTCCAATGACTGATAAATCATATCAATTTTTCACTATTATATTTTGTGAGTTGAAATGGGTTAACTCTTTTTACTTGTTTGTCTAAACTTTGGCAATGACTACTGCTGCAAGCAGTAATTCCAACAAAAATTAATGATGTACATTAAAAAGTGGTTTTAGCTAAATCCTTGACTACTCACAAACTTGTACAACTAGTTCGGCATACTCACCCAATTGGAGCTTCTGGAAGCTGTACATCAAAATTGATGAATACTTTGATAAGAATGATGGTTTAGGAAATAGTTTGCTACAAATCACAGTACTTTGACAAGATTAATGCTTCTGGAAGTTGTTTGCTACAAATCAAACTTGATCAATATTTCGATAAGAATAATGGTTTTAGAAGTGGTTTGCTACAAATCAAAGTACTTTGATAACAAGAGTAATGCTTCTAGACGTTGTTTGCTGCAAATCAAAGTTGATCAACACTTTGATATGAATGATGCTTTCGGAAGTTGTTTGCTACAAATCACAGTACTTTGATAAGAATGATTTTTGGAAGTTGTTAGCTACAAATCAATGTACTTTAATAAAGAGTAATGCTTCTGGAAGTTGTTTGCTACAAATCAATGTACTTTAATAAAGAGTAATGCTTCTGGAAGTTGTTTGCTACAAATCAATGTACTTTAATAAAGAGTAATGCTTCTGGAAGTTGTTTGCTACAAATCAATGTACTTTAATAAAGAGTAATGCTTCTGGAAGTTGTTTGCTACAAATCAAAGTACTTGATGAGAGTAATGCTGCTGGAAGTTGTTTGCTACAAATCAAACACAGTACTTTGATGAAATGCTTCTGGAAGTTGTTTGCTACAAATCAATGTACTTTAATAAAGAGTAATGCTTCTGGAAGTTGTTTGCTACAAATCAAAGTACTTGATGAGAGTAATGCTTCTGGAAGTTGTTTGCTACAAATCAAAGTACTTTGATGAGAGTAATGCTTCTGGAAGTTGTTTGCTACAAATCAATGTACTTTGATGAGAGTACTGCTTCTGGAAGTTATTTGCTACAAATCAAACACAGTACTTTGATGAAATGCTTCTGGAAGTTGTTTGCTACAAATCAATGTACTTTGATGAGAGTACTGCTTCTGGAAGTTGTTTGCTACAAATCAAACACAGTACTTTGAAGAGAGTAATGCTTCTGGAAGTTGTTTGCTACAAATCAAACACAGTACTTTGAAGAGAGTAATGTTTCTGGAAGTTGTTTGCTACAAATCAAACACAGTACTTTGAAGAGAGTAATGTTTCTGGAAGTTGTTTGCTACAAATCAAACACAGTACTTTGAAGAGAGTAATGCTTCTGGAAGTTGCTTGCTACAAATCAAAGTACATTAATAAAAGTAATGCTTCTGGAAGTTGTTTGCTAGCAATCAAGGTTGATTAATATTTTGATAGGAATGACCTTGGCTGTGGATTTGGCATCAGTCCCAGCTTAGGCGCTGCTGTTGGTTTACCCTTGAAGGCAAACTTCTTAGATAACGCTCCTTTATTACCGTTATTATTATATGACGTCTTGGAAACCCAACCTTGTCCAGCATTAGCACGATTGTTCGTTGTTGTATTCCTAGTATTAGAAACCCAACCTTGTCCAGAATTAGCACGATTGTTAGTTGTTGTATTCTTGTTATCTGCTGCCCTCATCCGTTTGTTCGTTGTTACTCTTGGAGCTCTTTTGCGCTTTGTGCGTTTCTTGGAGATATTAGTGTTGGAATCAAAATAGTGAGATTCATTGCTATTTACTGATGTCGTCTCAAAGTCTTCACCTTCCACTGTAAAAGTAAAATAAAATCTTAATTAGATTTGATTTATTCAAATGTTCATGCAAAAAATAACATTCCATGTAATGTCTTGCACTAGATCAGTGATTATTATCAAGGTATCTTTATTAATCAAAAATATCGTTGCAGCACAAGCTAAATTGCGATAAAATTAACAAAATCAGAAATGAGACAATATTTACAATTGGTATAAAAATATATCAAATAATTCAATAAAAATATTAACAATGTACAAATACAATATAACAACAATGACTGCTTACAACATCTAAATTGAAGAAGCAAAAGGGCCAAAAAAAGGCTGTAAAATTAGCGCGACTAAGGACAACCTTTAAATTTACAAGAGACTAGGTACATATGATACATTTTGAGTTCTATAGAGTGCTTTTTTAAATGTTTTTCCCAAAAAATTACTGTGCTGCAGTTAGTACAGTACAGTAACATATTGCTTAGGTCTACTGCAGTTACTGCATTAATTTAGTGGCATAGTTTTTTCAGTGACTGCATGAACACACAAGGTCATATCTCAACATGACGTTTTCAGTATATTTTCCTTTAACTACTGAATATTCCTGTAACTAGAATTCTGCAGTAACTGCAGCAGGATAGTCTTGGCATTGTCCTTACATTGTGTAAACTGTGGAACATATTTGTAAATAACTTCAAGGAACTCTTGACCAAATCTGACCAGCTTGGCTTCGGTCACTCCGGTGCAACATAACATCTCCTCTGTGGTCAGTGGCAGCTTCTCAGATAACTCTATAGTAGTTTGCGCTAAAAAGATAATCACAAAATTATGTCAGATTGTTTTAAAATTATATGATACATACATCAGGCCTACAAGAAAGTACATACTGTATTTAAAATAAATGACGCATGCTATGGCATAACCACCAAGTTGTTGCAAAATTGAAAAATGGACTTAATAATTGAAACCATATTACACTTGTTGTAAGCTTTAAACTGAGGAGTAAACTATCAATATATAGAACAAAATAGACAAATATTTTCAAATATTTTCTTTGTATTTGTTTGTATTTCCTGTTGTTTATTTGTTTATTACTCAATAATTTGCTGGTGGATTTGCGATGCCTTGCCCTAAATACGAAATTGTATTTGGATATTTTTGTGTCTAGCAATATAAGAAAGTATAATGCATACTCCAAGCAATGAGATACATGCCATTGTGACAGGATTTAATATTTCAACAAATTATTTCATCATCAGGAATATTCCTGATGATGACATAATTTGTGTCGAAATATTGAATCCTGTCACGATGGCATGTATCTAATTGCTTGGAGTATCCTTATACTTTCTTGAAATTGATT
This sequence comes from Nesometra sesokonis, assembly GCA_025631205.1. Lineage (NCBI taxonomy): Eukaryota > Metazoa > Echinodermata > Crinoidea > Comatulida > Antedonidae > Nesometra > Nesometra sesokonis. The sequence continues at coordinate 10,271 of JAOTQE010023458.1, read as the reverse complement.
AGTGGACCTTTCAGATTCTAGCAATATATTAACTAATAAAAACTTCTGTTGTGCATTGTCCCCAGTGGACTAAATACATATTAGATAGCTGATACCGTTAGACATATGTATCAGATTTTCCAGCAATAAAAATCACAATATTATTATCAGGCCTAAAATAAAAAGTCATTGTTCCCGAAGCGCATCTTTTGTAAATGTCGGTCGGTTGGTCTGGAAATTTTTGTTGTAAGCCCATTGTACTGTATTTTGTACATTTCATTTCCATTTATTAATACAGGCAATTTTTGATGCATTTCTTACAATTTTTTGATAACTTCATGTATTTTGTACAATTCGGTGGATTCAAAATACAGTGCTCCACCTATCGTATGCGGCGGAGAGGCCGATTTCCAACTTCGGGGTCGGCATTGTGGCTGCTGTATATTGCAGTCTAGCGCTAAACTCTGGCTAACCAAGGATTACAAAAATAGCAGACCGCCTTCCCCAAGTAACAGCGAACGCGGGTCGTCGAACTGAAAGAATACTTATGTTTCCTACCTTAGTCTTAGATGGTAAACACAAAAAGGAATTCACAAAATACCTACACACAATATGCAGGCTAAGCAGCTCGAAGACGGAGGGCTGCATACCGCTAACTCGAAATTACATCGATGTCGACTTTTTCACATATGGCATTGCAGATTTCGGCCTGTCCGCTGCAACCAATAGGTGCCGCAACTCATTGCAAATGCACCAAATTTTTGGATGATGTTGTTTTTAGCAAAAAAATTGGTTAAATATCTAAATAAACAAAAAACAACAGAAAACACAGAAACTGCTTTTCAAGATTTTGGGTTGGTGAGCTTGAGAAATATAAACACTCTCTTTTAAGCCGGGCACTCACTGTGTCATGCAACAGTTGTATGGCAGTAGCACAACTTAACTGTTGCTCCCTGTGTTTGTGGTTGGTAGACACAATTTTGACAGTTTTCTACTTGTTGGCTGACGTTTTTTTTTGTGATTTCCTTGCATAGAATCATTAAAAAAACCGTCGGCCGACGAGCAGAAGATTGTCATTGTGTCTGTTAGTTGTGTAATACCATCGTACGACCGTTGCATGACGCAGTGCATGCCTGGCTTTAGGCCTCATCTAGTGTCTTGTAGACAAAAGCTAGCGTATTCATAAAGGTTTTATCTATTGCTAGTTGTTACTTAATTTGGCTTTCAAATACCACTGTTACAATATGTAAATTTATGGCACAAGCATTAGTTAGATATTTGTCAAAGATTTGTACTGATGCTTGTTAGCTGGAAATTGGATTGCCTGAGGTAACATATGAGGAAATTAGTAGATTCTACATTGGTTAATAAAAAAACTGAATCTCTTGAGGAAAAATCCCACCAGAGTAGATCAATAGATCCTAAAAGGCTCATCTAAATTCCGCCTTGCATTCTAAGATTTAATAATATATCGTTATTAGAGTTAAATTGTTAAACCTTGAAAATTCTTGTTGTGAAAATTGTCACAAAGAATTAAGAGAAAACAAATCAAGAACATCCTACTAGAGTAGACTAGAATATCTTAAAAGGCTAAACTAAATTCCAAGTCCATTTACTTGGATTCAAATACTGTATGAAATTATAAATTTTAATCTTTAGACCTCTAAAAATCCACGCCATACACAATGCAAAAAAAACAATTATGAAAACTGAAAGTCTACCAAAATATCAAAGGATCCTTCCTTCAAGCTCAATTTAATGTCAGCCTAAAATCATGAATACTATTGTAATTAATTTATGGTAACAAATTCATAAATATCAGATGCAAAGCAAGACTGAACTTAAAGTTGCAGACCAACCAGTGAGAAACCAGATTTAGGTCGGTTAAGCTCAGAAATTATGTCGGTTAAGCTCAGAAACTAGGTAGATTTCGCCGCCGAACGTTAATGTTAACTTTAAACTTAGCACCGCGATAAGCTCCGCCCCTTTTGTAAACAAATCAAAATGCGCATGCGCTGGACTTATAAACATAACTAACATTTTGCCGAGCACGTTAAATTACCGTAGTTGTTAACAAAACTCCTCCCAATTATGAAAAAATTATGACATCATCCGTTAAAGTTAAAGTATTTTGGCGAAAAGTACCTATTATTAAGGCTACACAATTTACAATACATTTATAATTTCTTCACAATGCATATTCAATGACTTGCTATGTTATTCTGTTAAAGATCGAGATCATGAGGATCAGTACACTGGAGAACCCTCTATTGTACTAGTCTCGAAAGTTGGGGAGGGGGGCCTTAGGGTGATCTACCGCTTCAGTGGTAGAAAGCAATGCGATTAATATAAATATAAAAATGGGGGCTCGGTCACCCCCCCCCCCCTTCAGAGGAAGTGAGCACCCTCTGTCAAAGAAAATAACCATAAGGCCAAGAATCCAATAAAGAGTATCAAATAGGGAAATACAGTTTTTTTATTTTATTAAATTTTTAATTCTTTATTTTAATTTTTCAATTTAATTTAGACAATATAAATGTCTGATATTATTATTACTACAGGAAAACTGTATTAAGTAAAATATCTCAAATTATAACATTAATGCTACATAATATTAAAAAACAAAGTTCCTTCTGTATATTGTACAGGAATATTCATGTAATATTAAATGAAGTTATCAAGTACTAAATAAACATCATGTGACTTTCCTTGAACTAAGGACTTATAAACTGAATAACTCCTCGATTAAATGTATCAAAACAAGTTGAACAACCTGGCAACTAAATCCAGTACTCATCACCAAAAGCTGCATTGAGAATACCACATGAACGATTACCAACGTTAACTGCAAATACTTGAATACATATAGTTCAATGGCTTGTTATCTAAGAACATGTTATCTGCAATTCGTTGTCACTAGATTTAACGGAATTAATTAATGAGAAAGAGAAGATGTTATTCGGATAAAGTGACAGATAATTTATAGTAATGGTAGTAAAAAAAATGCTAGTTCAAATGACCTTAATATTATAATGGACTTCTTGCTATCTAATCAAATACATGTTAAACGACTTGTAACCTTACGAAATAAAATTAAAATATGTTTTTTGTTGCCATGCTTGTGACAGGTTTTTATCAAAACACACTCTGGAGAAAATTAACTTTAAAGAAAAAAAAATGTTGACTTCTGGCATGTTTTTCCATGGTTTAAAAAAAACAGCCTTTACAAAATGTACATTAAAGCAAATTGTAAATAAATTTATATAAAGATAAAGTTTGTAATTATGAAATGTAACAAATATAGTTAACAAAACAACAGATATCACTTCTATAAAATTATAAATTTCAGCCTAAAAATAACATGAAAGTAATAAGAGTGGACCTGAAGGATGGTATTGAGATACAGATACAACAATACTAACATGAGATTAAGAGTGGGCTTATACCTGAGTATGGTATTGGGATACAGATACAACAAAATAGCATAACAAAAACAGTGGGCTTATACTGGAGTATGGTATTGGGATACAGATACAATATAATAGCATAACAAAAACAGTGGGCTTATACTGGAGTATGGTATTGGGATACAGATACAACATATTAGCATGATAGTAAGAGTGGGCTTATACCCGAGTATGGTATTGGGATACATATACAACATAATAGAATAACAGTAAGGGATGGCTTAAACATGAGTATGGTTTTGGGATACATATATAACAATATAGCATAACAGTAAGAGAGGGCTTATAACTGAATATGGTATTGGGATGCATATACAGCATAATAGCATAACAGTAAGAGTGGGCTTATAACTGAGTATGGTATTGGGATGCATAAACAACATAATAGCATAACAGTAAGAGTGGGCTTAAACATGAGTATGGTATTGGGATACATATACAGCATAATAGTAAGAGTGGGCTTATAACTGAGTATGGTATTGGGATGCATAAACAACATAATAGCATAACAGTAAGAGTGGGCTTATAACTGAATCAGTATGGAATTGCAATACCGGTCAACACAGTATCTACAGAATTGACCAAAGACATAATCACTAAAATACTGTAATGTTATTGTAACTCACAACCTTTAGTATTTCATCGCATGTTAATTTAACCTTTAAAACACTTATTACATCCATTAACAGCAATTTAATATTTTCATTGAGTAAACCTAGTGTTGCTAATTTGCAAGGGATACTGAATGATATAAACTGGTAATTTTTCATTTGTTTTATGATAACAAATTAAAAATTGAAAAATAAACTACATATTTTTTAAACTGCTGATATAAAGTAAATCCTACAGCGAGAAACAGTGGGAACAAGAGAGGGAGGTCTAAGAATACTTAAATTGATTCCATCAAAGTTAGACCAGGATGGAGATTAAGCGAATAATATCATCTAAAGATTAAAAAAAAATGAAAGATTTCTGCCAATAAAGTCATTAATGTTACACAAACAGCACAAAAATGCTATGGGATATAAACCACTTTCACATGCCAGTAAACCATTTAAAGGTCAAATTTCGGTAATATGACGGCTTTCCTTTGTAAAATGGTGAAATAGAAAGGTGTAAAATTGGAAGTCCTAATTAAAAGAGGCACCGTGTTTACAAACCTTGGCAACTTTGACCTTTGTTTAGCACTGCTATAACGTGTAAGCCGGCATTATATAGTGGACCCTTTCACATACATCTGGCCTAAACGAGTAATGGTAATACAGTAGTATGTCTAGAGTCTGAGGCGGTCTTACGAATGCCCGCACTGTGCCGGCTTTGAGGGGAAATACCCTTTCACACTAATGATGGCATTCGTGACTTACCGCAATATTTCCGTTTAACAATTCTATGTTTAAAGGGGTTATAGACAGATATAGAAAAAAATTAATTAATTTAAATTAAAATTTTCCTATCATCAATAACTTATTATATATCTGTTTACAACAAAAATTAAAGTTATCTGCTCCTAGCAAACAATTAACTCAAACCATACGTTTATTCTGACTATCAAACATCAACATTTGTTTTAATTATACATTTCCCAAAAGTAATATAATGCCCTTTTGATTCTAGATTGTTTTTAATTAATACAAATTATAATTTTCATTAATACTTTTTTCAATGGTCACTCATACATTATTTTGTAAATTGAAAATAGGTATTATTTTCAGTACAGGATTTTTTTTCCAAATTAATTGAAATACAATTTCTTTGTATATTTCATATGCAATGACAATAAATGGAAATGGTCATTTCCACCGATGAATGTATTAATGAATTTGATTTAATATTAAGGGATTAAATCAAACATCTGGTAATGTAATAATAAGAATAAATGAATATGAAGACAAATGACACATTAATGAATTGATAAAGGATGAATAACTAAATGGATAAATCAATAAGTAGGAGAATGAATTAATAGATGAAAAAATGGGTGGATAAATTAATGAATAAATGGATGTGTCCTGTTTCTATATGTACTTATTTTATTTTGTATTTGTACTATTATGACAAAATAAATGATATGATATAAGCAAATAAATAAATGAATGGATAGATAAATAATTGATTAGATAAATGAATGAACAAATAAATGAAAAAAAAAAACAAATTAATTCATAACATGAATGAATTAAGGATTAAATGGTAAAATAAATCAATCTTTAAATACAGGAATAAATAGAAAAAATTACTGAGTTAATATTATTACAGTGAATGAAAGGCATAATGAATGAATAAGTAAATGACAGACTGGATAAATAAATAAATGTAAAAAATATCATTCTTTTTACCATTAAATATATTATCTGGGTTCATGCCAGTTTGTCTGCCTAATCGTTTACAAGTCTCCCTCAATTCTTCATAGAGGGTCTGCCTGAGTTTCTGCGTTTCACTAATTACAGGACTTGCTACAACACTGCTCTTCACTGGCTTACTACTGCATTGAATATCCATCTCTACCTGAAAAGTATAAAAACAGACGACAAATAATGATGATAAAATGAATGCTGAAATATTAAAGGTCTGCCTTTATTTCATTAATAACAGGACTTGCCACAACACTGCTCTTAACTGCCTTACTACTGCATTGAATATCCATCTCTACCTGAAAAGTATAACAACAGAAGACAAATGATGATGATGATCATAAATGCTGAAATATTGAGGGTCTGCCTTTATTACACTAATTACAAGACTTGCCACAACACTGTTATTCACTTCCTACTGCGTTGAAAAGTGCAACAATACAAGACTTCATCAAAATACATTCGAAATGATGACAATAATAAATGTTGAAATATTGAAGGGTCTGCCCGAGTTTTACTAGTAGCAGTTTGGAAGAGAAAAGTATTAAAAACCATTTGGGACAAGACATGGCAAAAACCACGAAGTTGTAGAATAATGAAAAAAATGAGTTAATATTGAAACCCTTTTGAACATTTTATACATTTTAAAATGAGGGGTCAAAATCGGATATCTATAACCAAAGTTATAGAGCAAAATATACAAAAGTTTCTTTTGTATTTCTTTAAATTTCCTGTTGTTTATTTGCTTATTTCTCAATAACTTTCTGTGCGACAACTTGGTGGTTTTTGTCATGCCTTCCGTCATTTTAAGAATGCTCATTTATACAAACTAAAAGATTGAACAGACCTTAAAAGTTGAAAAAAAAAAACCTGTATTATGTCGCCTGTAACTGGAATGGAACTCAAGACTTCTGCCTTACTAGAACTGTCGTGTTAAATGATGTCTTAAACAGCCGCGCCACTAAAGGGTGTGATACCTCCCGTTCTATTTTAGAGTCTGTGGTATTTTTGACTGTTTCCCTATACAGTGCGTGTTTGGTTTTGTGGGTCTAGATGACACCCTGGGGTGTAACTTTAAAAAATGACGAACATTTGTTAGAATTGGTGTCTAATATATGTGTACAAAATTTCATGCTTGTTTATTCAAAAGCTGGACGATTTTAAAGTTGTGGTGGCAACAACAACAACATCCCCTACAACATCCACAACAAGAACATGAGTGAGGCTCCTTCTCATACCTGCCAACCCTACCAATTTTTGCAGCAGTCTACAGCTTTTTCAACCTTCCTACCTCCTACCGCTTTTGCATGGAAATCCTACCGGTTTTCGAAATTGAATACCAAAATAAAAATGTACACCATGAAAACTGTGAAAAGCACAAAAAAACACGAAAATTTGTAGTGAATTGGCACTAGAAGGAAGCAATTTCAGCCAAAATTCTCCCAATGACGGAAATCGGGGCGAAATAACTTTTTTTTAAATTTATTTTATTATTTTTTTTTTTGCTCATCAAAGTACAATGCGGTAAGATGAGGGCGCTGGTGCATTTGCGTTCAACCAACTTGGCGAGGGCAACCCTACCAACTTTTGCAGCAGGCTACAGCATTTTCAACCTTCCTACCTCCTACCGCTTTTGCATGGAAATCCTACCGCTTTTCGAAATTGAATACCAAAATGAAATGTACATCATGAAAACTGTGAAAGCACCAAAATTCGTAGTGAATTGGCACTTGAAGGAAGCGCATTTTCAGCCAAAATTCTCCATATGACAGAAATCGGGACAAAATGATCTTTTTTTTTATTTATTTATATATTTAATTTTTTTTTACTCATCAAAGTACAATGCGGTAAGACGAGGGCGCTGGTGCATTTGCGTTCAACCAACTTGGCGAGGGCAAGATGGCCTACCGCTTTCGAGAGTACAAATGTTGGCAGGTATGTCTTCCAAGATTTATTTAAAATGGTGTACGCATGCACATCTGTCCATGCATTTTTATTATTTATTAAGTCCGTTATATTGGAAGTGGAAGCTGTTGGCGCAGCGGTTGAGTTTCGTACTTCCAATCAGGAGGTTGGTGGTTCAAGGCTCACTCCGGTCGACTGTTTGTGTTCCTAAGCAAGACACTTTATCCACGTTGTCTCTCTGCACCCAGGAGTATAGTGGGTACCTGGGAGCATGGTTTTTATAGCTCCATGCTGGGAGGTACAAATTCCATATGCGCAGAATACAGCTGTAACATGGACTGGATTGTATTCCATAGGTGATTGTTTCAATGACTGGGTGTAATAATTTCGAAGCGCTTAGAGGCCTTGGCAATAAGCCCAATATACAGTATAAATTTCACATATTATTATCATATTGCTGTTGTAGGATTATGTATTTCAATACTTAGATTAGGTATTATACTTTTTCATCTGAGATTAATCAGCAGACCTTTCAATTAGAACAAGACCATTAAAAAAGTGTTCATTAAAAAGTGTAAGTTCATGGAAAAGTGTTACATAATTTATCATACTGGAATTATATAATCATAGAGAATGTTGAAAATAGGTCAATAGTTCAATTGAGACTTTTATAACCCTAATGGATGATACTGAACAGCAATATAGATATGATTGCAACTGGAGTTAATTAGCAACATCTAGCAACATTGATGATTAGGTCTTACATAAGTGAAGCTTTTTCAAAGTGCATTGATTTCTCAATCAAATATAAATTAATGTAGTAGAAGTATCTTGATATTTAGCTAAAGGGTATCTACGCGATCAGCAAGGCGACAGCCAAAAGTACACCTGTTATATTTTTCCAGAGCAGCGCAATATATTTTCATATGAAACAGACAATATTCTATTGCCATGGTCTTATAAAAGTTAATTAATTTATAATATTATTAGTTTCATGCATGAACAGTTTTGGAAGAGTTGGCTAAAATAGTGTACTGTATATTTACATTACTGCTTTTAATTATGTACCAACTATTAAAACCCTTGTATCATTTGACTATCAAATTAAAAGTCTGACATTATACTGACTGTCCCAAGTACTGAATGGCAACATACCTAACAGCCAGTCCAAACTGAAATAATGCTAACACAATGTTGAAAGCGATTTAAGACCATAAAAAGATTCCTTCAAGTAGGCTTTAATTTTTAAGACCACCAACTGCTAAGACTATTGTATAGCAATGGTCTATAATTAAAGACCATTCGTGACATCACTGTAAGACCACCTAAAGACCGCTTATAATAATCCACCCCGGTGTTTCCCCCAGGTCTGAACCCAGGACCTTGGGATTGGAAGGCAAGCATGTTAACCTCCAAGCTACAGCGCCACTGCTCAATCTAAATCTAAAATAGATACAGCAACACAAGATTGGCTCTGTTGTTTTACTAGGAAACCCAGACAATTAGGATCAAGTACATAGTATACTCCATTTAATCTCTCAATCTTTTAAATGCCACGATTCATTGAAATACGGTTCTTATTTACTTGTGTATCAAGTAGTGGTTTTTATGCACGAGTCTTTAAAGGTTATACAGTCAATGGGATTGATGTTATAATAACCTTTATTGCAGGTAATCTAATCTTCAATTTCCTCGACAAGTTTCCAATGCTTACAAGGCACTGCTGTTTAAATGTCTATGTGAAGAGGAAATTTAACCTCACTACTGTCCTTGGTAAACTTTTGGTGGTGTTGTTGCGATCACAAATTGAAAAGCATCCAGCATTTCCACTTTTGAACGTGCAAGAAAATTTGAAGATATAAATGAGACTTGATTTCCGACCATAGATGTATTATTTTAACGGCTAGTGAACTTCCACAGAATACATTAAATGAAAGTAATTTTATTAAAATCCAAATATAAAGACATTGACTTCATAAAATATATGTAACATAGGTAAATAATTTGTATCACAGAACATGTTAAATATACAAAACAGTTATTATTTTTTAATTTTTAACTTACATGTTTGTGACTAAGGCTGACGACCATCAAAAGTAGTAATAGTATGCTTCTGACAAACTTTCATTGCACTTGAGGAATTTATACGGCAAAAATTGTGACGTTGGCTGAGGTATGAAACCTCAGAGTGCCTCTAGTTAGGCATAAATTAATACTGTACACTCGTTATAAAACATAATGCAACATTGCACATTTATTTTATACTCCTTTGTGCAGAGATCCCAAATTGTAAAAATGAAATACCAGATTTTTTTAAGGTCATCAGACCACTATTTGTAATTGTGACTTGTTTATAAATTGTGTATACCAGTATCCTTACTTTAAAGCTCAACAATAGTTTATTACATTTTTGTCACTTAAAATATGCCATTACTTCTTACCAAAAATTTCACAGGTGATTATTTTCCATTAATATTTGGAAAATATGCAATTTTAATGGTTAATGGTTAAACATTTATATAGCGCAAAATACTAAAGTCTCTATGCGCTTCAAGTGAAAAAGGAAAAA
>JAOTQE010023447.1:0-10573 GCA_025631205.1 Nesometra sesokonis | reverse complement strand
TAAGGAGAAATCAACAAACATGGTAGGTAAAAGATGAAGGATTTCAGTGAGCAACTTTTTTCTTTGAGTATCAAAAAAAAGCTGTTTACAGAGACGCTTTCCGCGTCTAATAACCTGAAATACTTTATTTGAAAAAGCAGATCCAAAGACACAGTATGAGCATGTATGGAAATATGATTTTGAGAAAAAAAAGAATTTTCTGATAAAATAACAAATAAAATATAAGTATCAAAGTACTCTTAATTTATTATAAATACTAAATTCCATAAAAATTTGACTTCAGAACTATTTTGGTGATTATCTCAATTTGATCTCACATATAATGCAATTTGTGGTAAAACCTCACATATATCCTCAACCTTGTATAAAATGCATGACGTTAGCCCAAATTTAAACTATAAAAATTTTTTAAAATATGATTAAGGAATTATTATGAGGGATAATATTCTAAAATTATCGATGGAATTCTAAATTACCATGGTGTAAAATCAAATTCTTATGTACACTACAACACCTGATGCAAGATAAATTTTAAAATTTCAATATTAACTTGCAGATTTTGAACTAGTATAGCCTAGGATGTATCAACTTTGGCATAGCCAGTGAATTTAAACATTATTTTCCTTTAATTTTAAACAGATAATACTTTACGAAAGTTCATCTATCCAGGTTTATAACTTTAAAAGCCTGGATTTAACAGAGCGAACACACACCAGGTCCGCGCTTCCACTGCGATTCCGGGTTGTAAAATAATTCTTACATTATTAATTACCACTAGTGGGATACGTTTCATTAAAGTTCTAAAGATATTTTTGTAGTTTTGACAAGGCAGTTTGGAAGAGAAAATTAGGTTAAAACTATTTTAAATATTTAGAATGTTCATACATACACATTAATTTATTTTCTAAACTTGGGATAAGACAAAACATTTTATTGTGTCGCCCACAGTGGGAATCGAATTCACGAACTTCGCTTTATTAGAACGGTTGTGTTAAACGATTATATTGTTAACTGACTGCGCCACTAAGCATTCGATATCTCCACATGTATTTTAGAGTTCTTACTGCTTACTGGTGAAACACGTTTTTGGTTTTGTGGGTCTAGGGGACACCATGGGGTGTAACTTAAAAAAAGGGCGATGAACATTTGTTGGGAATGGGGTCTAATGTATGTGTACAAAATTTCAAGCATGTCCGTTCAAAACTGGTGACGCTGGATGCTTTTAAAGTTATGGTCGCAACAACACCAACAAGAACCCCAACAACGCGCAGACCTAACAAAACACTACTTCTCACAAGCTTTCAGCTTCTACTGAAGCCTTGGTCATGTGATGTTGATTCAGTAGAAGCTGAAAGCTTGTGAGAAGTGTTTTTTTAAATCCGGTGTTTTAAAGTTATAAACTCTATGCTTAACAGATAATACTTGATTTATCAAACTAGATTTTGGGGTTAAATCTTTAAGGGTGTTTTCTATAAATTTACTCATATCCATAGATAGTGTAATAGAGTGAATTGGTTGTATTTGAGTATGGGCCTTGTAATAAATGGTTAGCAGAGACAAACTACTGTACTCTGTTATGACGATTGTAATGGATTCTTTAATGTGTGAGCTTATATAATTATTAATACTACAAAATGTTTTTATTTTGAGACAGATTGTAAAAGTTTGCTTGATATTTTATATATGATTCTGTTTTGCAAATAATATTACATTTGAATTTTTCATTAAACAAACAACAAAAAAAACAAACAACAAAAAAAAACAAACAACAAAAAAACCCCAAATAAATAAACTAGAAGCATTCGAAAAGCGCAAACCTCCACCAGAGCGCCCAAAATTCTTGCGAATGCAGCTTTAACCGTTTACAATTTCTGACACACTGCCCTTGTTTTTGGCGGATTTTTGCATGTTTACTACAAAGCTACTGTACATTGTTGATTGGTTGTTTTCAATATGGAAAACCATTCTAAGAACAGTGTGTAGAATGTAACAGTAAAGGTGACCGTTACCTGGCTAATTATTTAACACTATAAAAAATCAGTGTGGCGCGAACCCTACTTTAGAGCGTACACTGGACAGCATATATTTTCCAGGCCCCCGCATGCAAGCACGGATCTCCATGAACATTTTTTTTAAGTATCTGCCAATTAGTTTTTAACTTAATGCTGCAGTCAGACAAACACACACCAACACGATTGAAAACATAACCTCGCAAAACATCGTTGGCAAAGGTAAAAACTGACTCAAATTATCAATTTGCAACACAGTACAGAGCAAAGGGATTTCCAAAATTGTGAGCAATAATAGAATCTGTATTTGTATCTGTATATTATTTCAATTTACAGGATATAAGATGTCTATATGCATTCTATATAATTCCAATTTCCTTAATGTAATCTCCTTTTCCTATTTGTTGCAACATATTTCCTTTATTCCCATGTTTAAAATTTTTGATGACGTCTTTAAAATATTTTTCTATCCAGAGTATCATTGTACATGTTTACATTCTTGTTTTTATACTAAACTGCCTTTAAGTTTATTGGTGCAGTATTAAATTTTCAAAATTGTACTTCTATATATTTGATTACTTGCCCAAGATTATTTATGTTTTTGAGGGGGTGTTAAACTTGAAGGATCTGTTTGTTTGGAAGAGGAAGTGTATTTTTAATGCAAACCTACTTTTTACAAGGCCAAGTAAGCCTCAAGTAATTTTATTAATTTGTCAATTTTATTACTGTTAAAAGTTATAATTGTATTGTTGATTTGTTAATATCTATATTAAACTCATTTCAATTCAGTTTTTTCGCTATAGATGCCATCTGGAGCATATTACAACAGTAGATATATACAACAATGATACAAAATGGGAAAATGAAAATGAGAGGACAGAAAATTTGGGTTAATATTTAAATTATAAATAAGAGGGAATGAAAATGAATGAGGCATTTAGATTGGATCATGGAGGTATGGCTTTATCATTGAACTAATATATTAATAAGGGGGAATTCAACAATTACATATGCACTGAGGGATGGGGGAGTGGTGTTTTAAAATGCATAAAAATGCATATAAGGGTGGGGTGGGGTTGGGTGGTCCAGGATGGGTTTTATGTATGCAGGTGTGCAGGTTATCTAAAATATTTTCTTAATGATTGAGAAAAACAATAAAAATGTGATGTACAAGGATGGGGGATGGTCAAGGTGAAAGTAAAATAGTAACAATGGTTGGAGGTGGTCAAATTTGGCCAAACAATGCATATGTGATTGTTGAATGCCCCATAGGTAAACACATACCTGCCAACCCTACCGATTTTGGCAGTAGGATACTGCTTTTTCAACCTTTCTATTGCCTACCGCTTTTGCATAGAAATTCTACCGCTTTTTAAATTTTAATAGCAAAAGTAAAGATGTACACAAAGGAAACTTTGAAATCCACAAAAAACACAAACATTTGTATGGAAAAAGCACTAAAATAAGCATTTTTAGCCTAAATTCTGGGAGAATATCGTGAATCGGGGAGTAATTACCTTTTTTTTTTTGCTCATCAAAGTAAAATGCGGTCCAGGGCGCTGGTCCATTTGTATTCTACTAACTTGGCGATGATGACACAGCCTACCTCTTTCGAGGCTATAAATGTTGGCAGGTATGTAAACATTAATAATTAAATGTTTGGTAGGTCATTGGTCAGATAGTTTAGAAGGGAAGATTATTTTAAGGAAAATAACCACCTTCGGCATACAGTCAACTTCTTCACAACTGACCACCCTTCAGAGCATCTATTATATCAAATTTTCTGGATAGTCCGGTTTAGAGGGAGAGTCAGGTTCTATGTCCATAATGGTTTCAGGATTTTGGGACTTAAATAGAAAATATATACTGTAAATTTTTTTCCCTGAAGGATCATTTTTAGGAGTTAAGGGGATGGGTTTTTGTTTTGTTTTTTGGGGGCAGGGGGTGGGGGGGGGAGGAGGTTGTTTGCCAAGTGTTTAATCCAAGTAGGTTATTTGTTCAGTAAATATAGAGGGTTACAATATCATTTTTTGTAGGATTTAAGCAATTTATTATAACAAAGGAATAATATTTAATATGCATTGACTACAGTATATTAACAGTAAATTCAAGTACAAAATACTTGAAGTGAAAGAGTATTAAAACTGTAATATAAAGTGATTATATAAATTCAGTTTTACTTCTTTAATACGCTTCCCAGGAGTTTTGGTTGCGGTAAAGGTTAATCTTCGGCAGACAAATCAGCAGACGGCAGACAGGCAGTGTAACACACAGATACCGAGAATCAATAGACGGCTAACAGCCCCCAGTAAAAAGCCACTTAAGATGGTCCTAGCAACAACCAGCCATAAATGGTATTAAAAATGTAATTTGCTGATTATGCTGAAAAAAGTGGGTCGCAGTGCCTGAGAAATATTATTGATGCCTGGGAGAGGTCATTGGTCCCAGTGGGTTTAGGCAGAATATCAATCAGGTTTAGGTGAATAGCTGTTCGAAAATCAATTCTATAGAATGATGAAATTAAATTGAGAAATATTTTGTGAGTAAAACAGTAACCCTTCCCCACAACCATTTCAGGATGTTTTTTGATGGTGAAATTTATGTGATGAAATGGGTGTATACTTAAATAATTTACAGCAGTAAATAAGTAGTAGGATACAAAATTTTGCATACCATTTTGGGCTGTTTTGGTATTTAGAGCTGGCCTGATCCTTGACTTTACCTTACAAAGACCCCCTTTCTGGTTGGGGGTGGGTGGCCTTTTATCCAACTTTGTCCTTTTTAATCAAATTTTCTGACTTTTTCTACTAATATAAACTTCTTCTAATATAAAATTTTAATTACCACTATATGACTGAATTGATTTTAGCAAAACAGTAGTACTATAACTGCTACCAATTACAAATTTGATATCAAGGCTTTGTTCATTTTTATTTATTAGAGATCGTTTCTGCAAAAGACATTTGAGCAATTTCTTTGTGATTATAAAGTGAGTAAATTGTTTGTATACAACACATAAATAAAATAAGAAAAATGTGGCAACATATATTTTGCCAATAAATATTTTTGAGAGCTTTAAGATTTGTGACATCATCTTCATACCTGTCAACCTTGAGATATTCTAAAGAGTAAGATTCCCCCTTCCCTTCCCCCACACACAACAGTGATCAACTGGTTTTCTGTTTTCGTCGATAATAAAGTACTTTCGCATGGACGTTAGGTTTACGTAAAATTCACTACACAAATTGAAAAACATATAAAAAAATATACTCAACTTTATGATAGGACCTAGGCATAAGTTTCGCCGGTGCTTGCATAAGACCATAGGATTTGATAGGAATGAGTAAGGGTTGACAGGTATGCATTTTTTTGAGAGAATGGATGATAAGGGGAGAGGGGGTAAAAAACAGCCAAAATTTGTGTGATATCATTTATGGATGGCCCCTAGGGATGAAGTACATGCACACGCTTAAGTCACCCCATATAATAATTTATCTTAAAATATTTTTAGTTGAAAAACATTTGGAGAAAAATAAGCATAGTGACTGTCTAGCATTGTTTGTTACAATTATTGAGGATAACAACATGAGACATTACATGTGAGAATGTGAGGCCATGACCTTAAGTCACCTGCTATGTTCATGCAAAAGATCTTTGGGTTTAAACCCCCGGATGCATAAATAAATGACAGCACTAAGCAGGTGAAATCCAAGATTTAACAATACACTATTATGTACCTACAGAAATGGAAAGTAGGATGAGGAAGTTGGACATGGGGTAGCCATGCTTTCACATCAGTGAAAATGAAGAACAACATTATTTTATAACAATCAAAGTTGAACAAAAAATGGAATGAACTGCTGTACTAAATTTTATATTTTATCATATAGCATAGTATAATAAGACTATTATTGCATTTATTAAATGTTCATGGTATACCTGCCAACTCTCACGCATTATTCGCGAATCTCATGCATTGGAGCCTATTTTTTATGTATCACACATAAATAATCTTTCTCATGCATTAGCAAAATTCTCACTCATTAACAGTCATTTCAATATTTTTTCTTACGCATGAGACAATATAGAGCAAATTACTGTAAAAACGGCCCCCAAAACAGTGTTAATTTAGGCAGAAACGGCCCAAAAAATGTCAGATGACATTCTTTCTTGTTTGCTTGTCAGATGAAAATGGGGAAAAATGTGACCCAGTACTGATGGCGGGGTTTGTCCCACATATTGGAGCAAAAAAAAAGTTGGCACATATACAATGGTACAATAGTTGCTTTTTTTTAAAGACACCATGTCAAAATTAATCTACTACAGTATACTTTAGTTACTTCAGTATGGAAATGTCAAAACTCCATTCATTGATAACGTACTGCAGTAGGCCTATATACATTTAAATAGTTCCATAATTCACATTTAACAACGTGGTTGATTTTGTATACAAATAATTTGCTATCTGCAATTTTGACATGACTCCTAACAAGACAAGGCAAATTAATTTAAACTTACAAAATAAAACATATAAATAACAAAATTATTAGAAATTTAGAATATAAAGAATTAAGAATATAAAATATTGATAGAATTTTTAATATTTAATGTGTTTTATAGAGACTGTTGGTGTGAAGTTTTTTTAGAGTTTCCAAATAAATAAATGAAAAAAAAAAGAACGGAAAAGCCACTGAAAATCCAGCTAAAGTAATAAATGAGGAAGTGCGGCTACCTATAGTATTTAACGTCTCTTGCTAAATTATTGATATAGTCTCAATTATGGATCTGTGTTTCCCGTGCAGTTTGCGCCTGACTTTCTCTCTCTTATTGATTAATCAATCTACAAATGCACAAACACTCTCAAGATTGTTGTTATATTGCGTCTAGGTATGGATCTTGGGTTTGTATCCTATGATACAGACAATATTGTGAAAGAAATGATAAAGAATTCAATTATTCATCATGTAAAATTAATTAACAATTGGATTGCTTTTCCACGCTACTGAATAAATAAAATTTAATATTCAGTTGTTACACTTTGCTATTAGTTATTATTATTGTTGTTGTTGTGGGTTTCTTTTGTTCAAGTTCAAGTTCGTTTTTATTTACACAATGCACATATTTATAATACAGTGATACAATATTAAGAATCGAAGTATTTACAATGTAATTGTGCCTGGAGAAACCAAATAAGCAAATAATGATGCTTTTCTGGTTCCACCAGAAAAAAATTAAAGTTATCTAATGTTGTTGATGTGGCTTGTGGGTTGTTGTTGAAGTAGTAGCATTAAGCCAAAAAGCTCTTCCTCATTTAATGAGATTAGTCATCTTGCACACATTAAACATTCAATGTCGTCATTGGTCAGTAGGCTATTATTTGTACAAGTGTCTTTGGATTTCCTCTAGGGTAATGAGGTCAAGGGTTGGTCAGCCTAATGGTAGTTATTATCATTAGTAAGTGAAAATTATACAATAAGTAAACAAGTCTGATAATATATTTTCATTGACTTGACCCCCCACTAAACACTTTCCAGATCACATCTATTTCATACAAAGGTAAAGTAGCATATAGCAAGCAATTCCTATATTTAAGTAAATGCTTCTTCAAAATGGCAAGGGTCACTTGGAGAAAAGAAAACCTAAAATGGGTGCTTAAGTAAAATTGCATGTTTAGAGGAATACCTGAGATGGGTGCTGGAGTGAAATTGGGGGGGGGGGGGGAATCCCCCCTTATTTTAGAGGCACCGGGTCTAAAATTTCACCCAAAAAAGTAAATCACAGACATACATACGGGTCAGGAGTAACAATAAAAGCAAGCAGCAAAATTGACAAAATAACCTTTTTTTCTTTCTTCTTGTCAAAACAAAAACTGCAAACAACTCCCACTTGGCTTCTGAAAAGGCCCCCACCCCACTTTCACTAGATTGTGATCCGCCCCTGGGATTTTTGTTTTCTTTTTACAAACCATGTCACCAAACAACACAGTGAGATTTTCATTACAACCCGACTAATCAATCTAATGCAACAGGAACTACTAGTTTAGTTTCTTGGCCAACAAGGATAAAAACTGATTTAGGCAAAATAAAAAAACAATATATCTGTAAGCACCACTTTAATTCTACAAGACATTCTAAAAGTTGGGTGTTTACTTAATAACATTAGTCATAGGAATGTCAAGTAATGTTACACAATAGATGGGTGTCAACCTTTTAATTCCAACACATGAGGGCAGCATACATAAAGTGCATGTCTGCCTTCCATCAACATTAATTCACCAGTTGCTAATCGCATGCACATGTATGCGGGGAGTTATTTTACGTCTTGTTTGCCATGTAGCAACATGTGTTTTGTATTTCTTGTAGATTTTCATGGTGTGATATAAAATTGTAATCATTTATGGCATTTTCGCATCGTTAGGGTTTTCTGAAATACATAGGTCCCATATTTCTATGAATTCTTCTCAGGTGAGAAATGCTACGTATGCATGAGACGTCCCAAATGGTTCCCATGCAGGAGACTCTATGCATGAGAGTTGGCAGGTATGGTATATGGTTAACATGTTTGACTCTTCCAATCCTGAAGTCCTATGTTAAAAACTGGCTTGTTTATTTTGTACACGAAGGTACGTTCCCGAACCATCCTGTTAAGGATTGAGTGGTACTGGGTCTGGACAATTACGTTCATGCACTCGACAAGACGTATTCATTCATAGAAGTACTGATGAAGAAAGCCTCACCTTGGTGACGTATAGAATGGTACCGTTGCTCGAACTAACTTCGACTTTGAGTGATAGGAGAGTATAGTTTGAAAGATGTTAATGATAGTTTATACAATGTACGATGCGCTGTAACTCTTTGTTTGAAAAAATATTAAATAAGTTAGTAACTATTTAATTCTAAAACAAAATTCATAGATAAAAAGAAGTAAAGAAAAGAAATATGGAACGGCAATCCAGAATATAGTGATTAATAATCATTGTAAAATTATACAAAAATTATGGCGTTTATCATCAGGGGTCAAGGCACCTGCCTATCACGTTTCAAATTCAGTACTGAACTCGACCCTATTGTTATGGCCTAAAAATACCACTCACAAAGCATCATAATGAGAGAGGTTGAGGAACCACAACAGTTCTCATCCTGTAAGTGGCGAGAAACTCACTGTTTGATGTGACACATATTTATGGTATTGCAATTATTTTGTCTAGTAATGGATACTAAATAATCTACTATATTCACTGCATTGGTGCAAAAATAAGTAAAAAGAAAGTATAGTGTGCATCAAAGGAGAAGCTGGATAAAGTTTTTTTTTTAAATTAATTAAAATAATTTATTAATATCCCAACATTTTAGTTAAATGCATAACATTATTCCAAAATGCATAAGGCTTTCCAAACATTCTATGAAATAAAAGTATAATACATACTCCAAGCATAATGAACATTACTAGCATCTTGCGTGGGCCTTCTATTGAGATGCATGCTCCCTAATTATTAATATATGATATGGTATCAAATTATTAATCTACTGAAGAATAGTGGCATATGTAAATATCTAGCCCAAAGCAATGATTTCTAGTAGTTTATTGACCTTGTCATGTATCCTGGGAGATGAGACCAACTACCAATCAATTATATATAACATATTTTTAGACAAATCTTATTCGTTGTGCAAATTATTTAGCATATCGTGCATTCATATTTATTAAAACACCAAACTTCCTTTACTGATATTTTTAGATGAATCTTATTGTGGTAATTAGCATCGTGCATCACTATTAGTAGATTAAGGACACGGCCTCTTGGAAGACCAACCTTTTGTAAAAAAGATTGAAATGAGCACTGTGAATAAATAAAATCATTATTATTATTATTATTTGCTATAGAACAACTAGCTTTTTCTTTATTTTTTTATTGCAAGGGGGGGGGGTCGCAACTACGTTTTGTCGATAATAGGGGGCACACGCCAGTTGCAGTTATGCAAATTGCGAATAACGCCTCAGGCTGCTACGCTCGGCGACTTTTACCTCTGACGTAGTTGCACAAATTTGAAATTTGCATAGCAGATGATGTTAATAGTATAAAAGCAAGTACGAAATCAGGACAACTTCATTCGTTCACTGGTCTTGCTTGTATAGTTTTGGGTCAGTAGCCGCACTCTAATCTTCAATCGCCTTGTATAGGCAGTTGTTGAATAGGAATAATACTAGCCCGGTTTTCTTGGCTAAATAAAAGTAATGGTGTGCAGACGTGCACGAACAGTAGGTGACAATGACCAAGTACTGCAGCTAGCTTAGGCAGTTGTAGAATTGGAATAATGGCCGGTTTTCTTAGCTAAAAGTGATGGCGTGCAGTGCACGAACAATAGGTGACAATGACCAACTACTGCAGTTAGCTTAGGCCTTCAAATGTAACTGTATTTTACAATTCAAATAATAATGTTTACTCTGATGCTTGAACGCATAATAATAGTAAATATTAGTAATTATAATAATAATATTAGTGGAAAGAAATTAATTGCTAATATAAACGCAATTAAGAACGTACAATAGATTTAACCTACAAA
>JAOTQE010023436.1:0-10574 GCA_025631205.1 Nesometra sesokonis | reverse complement strand
AATAATAATAATAACAGTAGTAATAATAACAATAACAACAACAGTAATAATAACAAAAACAATAATAATAAAAAATACAAGTAACAAAAATAATATGCAATATTATTGCTATAACTAAATAACACTACTATACTATCAGAATTAATATACAAGATACATAAAAACACAATACATCTTTATAAATTGATCGTGTTGTGTCCTATTACAGTATTGATTACCCCTGTTGATTACATCAGTCATTTTCGTCAGTAATTAACCAGGATGTTGACTGGTTAATTTGCTTCATTTGTAATTTTTACTTTTGCACTGTAAATTTATATCTCCGGCTCACGAGCCGAATTATTCAGAAAGTGAATAAATGCATCAAAACATGGAGAAAAGAAAATTTCTGTTTCTTTTCTCCATGATCAGAACAACAACAACATCGAAACTGCCGTTTCAGATCGCCGATTTCGTTTTAAAGTTGTGGGCAGTTGAACTGTTGAACTTTCGATCGAAACCGCCGTTTCAGATCGCCGATTTTGGGATTGGTCGACAGGAATAATAACATAAACAAGGGGCGAGTTGGCAAAGGGGCGAGTCGACAAAGGGGCGAGTTAGCTAAGGGGCGAGTCAGCAAAGGCGCGAGTTTGTTGGGGCGAGTCGGAGAAGGGGCAAGTCGGCGAAGGGGCGAGTTGGCAAGGGGCGAGTCGGCGAAAGGGCGATTTGGCTGGTTCCCGAGTGCCTAGTAGTAGTTTTGGCTTACAGTAGCCTAATATTTACAAACCATCATTTAGCCTTGGACCCAGGCAGTATATACTTCTACTAGGCCTAGGTAGGCCTAGGCCCTAGGCAGGCTTAGGTTGGAAAAGCTACCTCCTCATTATCACCAAGGTGAATAACTCCTTGTTATCACCAAAACGTATGTCGCGTCCCCCTTATATTAATTAGGAGTGCTGGGTCTAAATTTGACACTCAAAAATGGGCCAAAACAGGGTGCCAGAACACACAAAATGGGGAAAGAAGGTTTTCCCCCTTTTTCTTGCTTGTCAAAATCCAACCAGCAACCACGCCCAACCGGACCTTACAAAGGGCGCCCCCTCCTTTTGCTGGATCCTGGATCTGTTTCTGACTTGAGTCTTGCCAGATTTTTTTGCCTCCAGTGATGCATCATGGCAAGGAGCATCCATTTTTGAAATTGTATTACACTGTAGAGTGTGTGGTTGTAGGCCTGTTCAAACACTGTACACATGTCAAAGTGCATTACCAAATATCGGCCACATTGACATGAAGTGGCACTACTTAGCAGGCACCACACAGTAGATTATGGTTGAAGGCATACCTGGTAACCGCATGGCTCGAATTTAACCAAGGCGCCAAGGCCATTTGCTTCTAGTGCCCTCTTCTTTGGCCTCATTGCTTTAAAAAATTTCACCTTAATCAAGGCCATTTTTGCCTTGGTGCCCCTTATTATCAGTAATACTGATAAGGATACAATTTGTACTAAATGGCCTCAGGTGCCCTGCTGCACCCCTTAAAATCAAGCCAAAAATGGCCTTGCCCCTACAAAGCCCAAATTTCAGGCCTGTAACCGCTTGGTGTAATACCCCATTCAGACTAGCATCGCATTACAATCGGTTGTATTGTATAAATTGTGACAACCAATCGCACCGAATCGCATAGTAAAATAGTGTGTGAACGCTCACCAATAGTAATCGCTATATAATCAATATCACACTTGTTACACACTGCGATTGGGTGCAACAGTCTTCGTTAGTCCCAATTGCCATGAATCCGTTTGCAACGAATTACAGTGAAGTCCATAGACACTGATTGGCTGAGGTCAGTCAATGAGCCAGTCAGTAATGGTGTATAAAATGTCGTCATTCTGTCAACAATCTGGCGAACACTCGAATACAGGATATGCCTCTAGCTACATAAAATAATTAAAGTGTGTGTTTGAATACACCAGACGGTTGCGATCAGTTGCAAAAGGGAGTACAAACATGTAATTGAATTTTCATGATTACTGATTACTCTTGATTATATCTCAACCGATCGCAATTTGATTCTAGTCTAAATAGGGTATAAAACATAACTTGTGAGAGTTATGTGCAATGAAGACACTTCATGTTTTTATTATGTTTTTTAGATTGGTAAGTTTTAAAATTTTAGGAATTTATAAATGAGGTATGACACGGCAAAACCACCAAGTTGTAGGAAAATTGAAAATTGAGTTATTGTTAAAACTATATTAGACTTTTCGCAAGCTTTAAAATGAGGGGTCAATTATCAAAATCGGACATCTATAACTGAAGTTATTGGACAGAATATACACAAATTTCCTTTGTATTTGTTTATATTTCCTGTTGTTTATTTGCTTTTTTCTCAATAACTTCGTGTGTGACAACTTGGTGGTTTTGCCACGACTGGCCTCATAGATACAAGAACATATTCCGCTTCTTTTTTTCCGCATTGGTTATGTCTAGTGTCTTGTAATTTTATGTACAACATGCATCTGGTGTTTTTCAATATTACCCCGACAAATTTGTTCATACATGAAGTCATGGTGGCATTAGTTGTTATGCATCATCATTGTCATGCTACGTCCTGCTTGGTAGCATAGGTAGATTTCTCATTGTAACATCATCTGCAATCCCTCTTATTTACTTACAAGGTTTCATAATGGAGTTACTTGTGTTGTTTTCTTGACATGACTCCTTCACAGATTGTAGTTCTCCAAATTGCTGTATACTTTTCAAGGTTGTCTCTATGGCATGATATGTACACTCGGGACTTTTCAAAACCCCTCATGCTTGTTCTTAAAGACTTTAATCATTGGCATGAATGAAAAGGCATTGCAGGGATAAAAATCATGCAAGTGTCATGATGGCTTTATCCACTGATTATGTATAAATGTAGAATCTCTCATTTTATCAGGCAAGGGGTTGAGCTTTTAAATACAGTAAGGGTATTTGTACACATACTTTAGGAATTATTATTACTATTTTTACAGAGAATTTATAATATAAGGCACTCTTACAGAGAACATAGTGCCTCTCACAATTATCTTAATAAAATTCATCTAATTGAGCAATATTCTTCATAATCTGACAATAACATACACATGCAGTACATACACACAAAGTATCTAAGCATTGAAAAGAAAAGTCTTAAGAAGACGTTTAAAAAATTCTGTACTGAATCTGCCTTGCAAATAAACAGAAAGCGCATTCCAAATAGAGCTAAAACTGCAAAGGCAGTATCCCCCACTCGTTTCTGTGTAAGGTCATTTGAGGAGCAGAGTTGAGACCTACTGTGTAATCACCAAGAAACTTGTTAATTTGTAATGGTACATATTACAGATAGTGGTAGGACAACCACAACAAAATCTTATTTTAATAAAATTGTGTTAAAACTATCTAATAGAATCACTGGCATTATTGGGGCGCTGTTTCGTGCTAGATATAGATAATTAAGCTGGCGTGTAAAAGTTTGAACAACCCTTATACTGTAAAGTCTGTTGTATTTTGTAATTTACTTAAAGCTTGAATCCAAAAAATTGTGCCTTAATACCCATAACGTATTGATTGAAAAACTTGCATTAACCAGTAGGCCTACTATTTGGTATTTACCAAAGAACAAATATGTATCTACCGTTTTGGAATCAAAAAAATTCTACAATTTTGTTTGCAAATATATGTTTTAGAATACTAATTTTGGTTATTTATTTTTCCCTTTATTTTGAACAATTTATTTGAACACTGTGTTTTTAAGAGTGCACCAGAGAACAATAATTTTGTAGACCCTAGGGGGCCCTGGACCCACGCCTATTTCCATTTGTTTTTCTGATAATACCATCACAATTGTCAACTTCTGTACCTAGAAAGTCATTGCACATGCAACACCAAGTCAACTTACACCTTGAACACAACTTGATGGATGGAATCATTTTCAAGCAAATTTGTTTTAAAATTTGTTGTTTAAAACGACAATTCTTCCAAAACCAAACCGATCATGAAACTAATTAAAAAATCTAAATGAAAGGCTGAATAATCTATTGTCTCTATGAGAGCTTAATGTAGAGTAGGCTGCCTGTTACAAGGTGTCAGAAAAATAGAATGTGGTTTGGCTCCATCTGTTGTTGAAATTTGTAAAACTTAGTACAGTATTTTCCATAGATGTATTAATTATATCTCCCTGGCTAGATACTATAGTAAACTTCCAGAGAATACATATCCCAAAATGCAATTCCATGGAAGCACCTACAGTACTGTTGAATGATTTGTCCGAATATTCAACCAATCAAATCATGTTAAGTTTTAACGCTGTTGCTACGACAAAATAGCGCCCCCAATCTTTCATAAAAGTTTCAAATTCATAAATAAATGCAAGTGAAAAAATAAAATAACATGACAATGACAAAATAAAATATATGTAGCATATGTAAATTCTTACAATACAATAATTATTTAAAAATATATTATTTGATAGGGGTGAGGGAATTTATTTTTTTACACTTGTCCCAGGGCTTTTTTGGCAAATTCACTTCTCTGAAAAATAATTTACTTGTCCCACTTTTGCGAAATACCTAAAAATAGAAACTAAATTTACACTTATGAAATAAATACACTAGTAGTACATCAAAGTTTGGGCTATTCTATAACGTACTGTCAAAACGTGGATTTCAGGGCCTACAGTAGGCTTAAGCTAAAAATACTTGTCCACGGACAATTAGTGGGTCCCATAAATTTAGTTGTCCGATTGTAAAAAGCACTTGTTCCGGGCGTCAGGTAAGTGAGTTCGCTCAGGCCTGTTTAATTTACATATTTGTGACAAAGGCTGACGATCGTCAGTAGTATGTGCCTGCGATTGCAGTTCTTCAGTGTTAACTATCTAGCTGTAAAATAAAACATCTACAGATGATATTTTCTGATTGACGAAAAACATGAAAAATTGAATAAGTGACACCTGATTTTTCCACCAACAGGGCTTGCAGAATTGGTTGCTCGATGGCCCAAAGCAACCAAATATTTTCATTGGGCAACAAAAAAATTATTAGGTGTCTCGACGGGCAACCAGGTCTTAGCTCATGCTAGTCGATCAAGTCACCATGACCCCAGAAAAATGTTAATGCCTTAATAAAAAGCCTCTTAGATGCGTAGCGAAAAGTTTAAAACAGCTGGCTTAGCAATATTACAACAGTCAATTACAACCAGTTTTTTTATAAATTGGGGTAACTAAAAAACTTTGAGGACACCCATATTTTAGACCTTGATTACCCGAAGGGCAACGAAATATTTCAAAATTCTGCGAGGCCTGACCAATTACAGTATAATTCGCTTCTTTGCACTGTCAGTCTGTCTCATCCTATCTGGCCGGTCCTTTAATTTATTCATTTATTTCCTTAAGCGCCACTCAATTTACACACACTTTTCATAAGCATCCCATTTTATAAGGCTGTGTGCAGACTTTACAGATTTTGACAAAACACTCTGATATCCCCATATATGGTAACGACATGTCCGTTTATGCTGATGATGTGATTTCATCATGACCATATATTGGTATGTAAATTTATTTTTCCAAATAAAATTTAGTCTGGACTGAACTGCTTTATTTGTAAAAAATATTTTTGGCTTCTTGGTGCTCATTCATGCAAGTATGGGTAGGTTTATACCATTCTAACAAGCGCTGTTGTTGAAAGCATTTACTTAATTAAGCACATGCATTATTATAATAATTATTGCTAACCACCAATTTGCTCTCTCTATTTTTATTAAGTGTTCTCTTTATGATTGAATCCTCAAATTGTTTGTATAGTATTGAAATTAATTTTAGTTTCAAAAAACAATTTTAAACTTCCAGATTATGGTCTAATTTGTGTCAGTTGGGTAACATGGCAACAGGCTTGGAAAGTCCTGCACAATTTTGAAGTGCTACTCTTGAATGTACTAGCTCTCAGGAGCAGGAAAGGCTTGGAAAGTCCTGCACAGTTTTGAAGTGCTACTCTTGAATGTACTAGCACCCTCAGGAGCAGGAAAGGATTTTGCTTAACACTGGTCAGATTTGACATGGCAAAAATGAATGTTATTTCCCCTTTAACAAGGAATTTTAGTTTTTTTCCTATTCCTCCTCTGAAGTGAAGTGCTCACTTCCTCTAAAGTGGCGGAAATTCCCTGACAGCAGGGAAACGCTCCCAACAGGAAGGAAAAATCCATGTTTAGAAGGGATTTTTTGCCTGTCGAAACTCTCAATGGTAATTTTTTTCTCCCACGAAACCTAAAATTTCTCATTGACAAGGGGGGAAAGGTTCCCCCACAGAGATCAGGGATGTCACCAGCTTTTTTGAGTGCCTGATGGCAAACTTCACCTTCTTTTTAGTGAACCGTGACCCACCCATACGCCACACAATGACTCATGCTGTTCAAACATGCGATGAACAATAAAGAAGGGCAGTTATTTCATTACATTACAAAACGTGACCATAGAACAAAAGCTGTAATCTTTTGTTTTTAGTAATAAGGCTAGTATTTCTATGGTTTTTCGACATATCAGTCACATATTTTATTGAAGTTGACAATGGTTAAAGGTAGAAATAATAGTGGTGGTTGCTAGCCTATAAATGCTTAGAAATAATAGTGGTTGTTGCTAGGCTAGAAATGCTGGACGGCAAAGTCGAGTGCCGAACGGGGCCATCCAGCGTGGTGACATCCCTGAGAGATCAGTAGCTCCCTTTGCCCTCTCTGTAGTGTCGCCCCTGTGCTTGAGGCCCAATCTTCATACAGTATTTACATACTAATTTTATTGTTTTTTACCTCTGAAATGGTGGGGGGGGGAGAGGGGGGAGATGTCCTCGAGCACCCTGAGCACCCCCTAGATATGCCTACTGACTCTCAAATAAGCACCACTCTTGAAACAAGTATTCATGAGCTTATTAAATTTGTTCTTTTTCTTGCAGTTGTTTTTCAGGGTGAATATTACTGCCGGAAACATTTGATATGCATGGAAAGGAGACTAGCACACCAGGCAAGAGTGTCAGGTTTGGGGGAAAAGTCGCAGAAACTCTTGCACAATATAAACAGGTACAGTAAGCTTAAAAAGTATGTTCCTTCCAAAATATCCTAAATCCACCCAAAAATTTGAAGTTATTCGAAAATTTACGTTAGTTATTGAACTCTTTTAGTCTAGCCTAAAAGAGTTATTGAACTCTTGTTAGGCTAGACTGTCACTGCAGTCTCTGCCATTTTTTAAGTTAATTCCCTTTGCTAAGCTAGTTTTAGATCATAACATGTCACCCTACCTTTTCTCTTTGCAGAAAGCGCCATTTTTCTTCACATGTTGCACACATCGCACATTAACTCGACTTTGGTTATTAGAATTCGACTGTTTGAAAAAGCAAAGCAAATACAGATTCATTTGTTTTTTTTTTGTTAGAAAGTCTATCCCAAAAGAATTAAATTTTGTTCTTTGCTTTTTTCATTTGAAAAAGTAATAAAATCACAGCATATGACAGATTTAGAATGTTTTTTTACCTTTTTTGACAAAATAAAATTTTGGAAAGAATGGTCTATAACAATAATACTGTAGCAACCAGGGGCATATCCAGAAATTGGGGAAGGATGGTGCTCAAATCCAATTGGATTTTGAATACCAAAAAGAAGACACTCTTATCTTATGGCTTTTTGTGGTGATAAGGGTTCAATTCATGCTTCTTTTGTTCTCAATTTATACTTCTCTTCTTCTGAAGGAGGGTTCTCATTTCCTCTTAAGGTGGTACTCGAAGGCCCAAATCTTTTATTTTATTTTTTTTTATCCAATCAAGTTCATTTTAGCACAGTGGCTGTAGATTATTGAGGAGATGGATGGGATTGATTTGTGGCATTCCATGCAATCCAATATGGCTGCTGTCAGCCATCTTGGATTTTTGAGTGCACGTCTTGTGAACACAATATCTTCAACCATTTTATCAAGTTCATTTTTGCACAGTGCCTTCAGGTTATTGAGAGGATAGATGGGATTGATTTGTGGCGTTCTACGCAATCCAGTATGGCTACTGTCAACCATCTTGGATTTTTGGCTGCACGTCTTATGAAAGCGATATCTTGAACAATTTTTATCTAATCAAGTTCAATCTTGCACAATAATTTTACGTTATTTAGAGGATGGATGAGATATATTTGTGGCAATTCCACATAATCCAGTATGGCTGCTGTCAGCCATCTTGAATTTTTTGGCTGCACATCATGTGAACATGTTATCTTGAAAACAGGCTTATGACTTTAAACAGGCTTATGACTTTATCCATGTTGCCTCTCTCCACCTAGGAGTATAAGTGGGTACTGGGAGGTACAAATGGCATATGTGGTGATTATGGCTGCAACATTATGGAATGGATTGTATTCCATAGGTGTTTGTTACAATGACTGGGGGTAATAATTGTGAAGCGCTTAGAGGCATTGGCAATAATCGCTATATAAATGTCACTTATTATTATTATTATTATTATTATTATTATAAAATATAGGAGCTCTAGGTATTGTTAAATTAAAATAAATAATGTGGGCCTTGCCAGATGCTGTCCCTGAGCATCACTAGGCTGTCCCTCTCTCCTATCGTGCATCTGGGTGCTCAAGTTGGACCTAACCTTGTGTCACACTCATGATCGTCCGCCAATTTGGGTTTCACCGGGCCCTATTTAGGCGATCTCCTGGCATTTTTTGGTAAAACCCAAACCACTAAAAATGAGCTAAAAGATGGAGGGTATTTCTCATTCTATAGAAAGGTAAATCAACAATAAATAAAGATGTTTAAAACAAGCAGGAAGTAATTAAAATTGAGGGAATTTATGATGCACTTAAAATGGAAATCGTTTTTAGAGGTGATTATTTCAAAATCATTTATTTCAAAGAGGTGATTATAGACATTGGAGGCTTATTGAGACGGCTATAATTTTTATTTATAGATTTGTTTGATTAAGAAATTTATGTCACAATATGTTATATAACTCACTAATGTCCTTGGCGTACAAAATAAAACTACGCAATCAATGTTAATGTATTTGTAATGGCTTGTTGTAGTTGTCCAATATTAATGTCTATTCATTTTAATTGGATGGATGTTTTTTTGCTATTCATTTAGCTCTGATGTACAAGCTCCAGAAGCACCAATTTGATTAACACTTTTACTGCGTGACACTTTTTAAAGTATTGTCACTTGAAAATGATCAAAAAGTCATAACCATTAATTTTAAAATAACCTTTTTCAAATTAAACATCAAAGTTAAGAACTTCAAATACAAGTGTATTTAAAAATTGTTTAGTAAGATTTTTACACTGAAAAAAGACCAAAATTAGTGGAAATTGGCTTATTTTTACATAATTTTTATTGTTACTATTGTTACAAAATTAGAAGTAAATATTTTTTTAAATATTCAAATTTTGAGTGGAATGATCCTAACATACTGTATATATTTCTTCAAAATAAGCAAGTTGTTTTGTAACTTAATGTTTTGTCATTTTTCAGGTCACAATACATCTTTTAGGAAATGAGGTGAATTTGAAATAAATGCCAGAAAATTAAGAGATTATTAGTATTCCCCTATGGTCATGTTATGCCATCCATAATGGATTTTCTGTCTTTTTATCAATGTGAATAACCAGTGTGCAAAACTAACACTTGCCCACTCGCCAATTTCTACTCTATTTTATAAACATTCAAACTCGCCCACCCGGTCTAGTGAAACAAAGGTGAAACACAACAAACTGGTCATCTTGCCTACACAGGCTCGGCATCCATACTCATTTTGGCTTTTTAAATAACAAATAGTTTGGGTAATTTCCTCAGAATCCCATTACTTACCATAGAGTAATATACATGTAGCCAAGATTATTTCTTACTCGCATCAACGTGGCGGCGTCAGTCAGCATCAGAATTTCCGCAGTTGTCTATAGGTTGTGGTGGTGTTTTTCCTGTACACTTGACCACTGAACTCATCCAAATTGATTATTGTTTATAATAAAGAAACACATCAAATGCCATAATGACTATTTTAGACTTTATTTCTTTATCCATACAATGTGTTCAATATAATAAATGGAATGTTGAAACATTAAGGTGATTTTAACAGGTTTGCTGACAGCAATGTGTATGAATGTCTAATATTTTACATGTGGTGGGTCAGGGTCTAGAGAAGATAACCCCAGTTGGGAATGGAATGCGTCGGGCAACATGACATGATGATTAATGTGCCATATTTAGCTATAATTAGGCCAGTGAGTCAACCAATCAAAGGTTCTCATTTTCGAACTGCAAATGACGCCTGAGAGAGCTTGAGATACAAAAATAGTCACACAGCGTCTAATCAGGGCCAGGCCTAGTATTGCTGATGGAGATAAGCCTACGAACTATCATAGGTGTAACTAGATAGGCCTAGTACTATTTAATTGCAATGATGAAAGAGCTAGTAGACTGCAAACAATGTTTTTGCAGTGGACCACTGGTGGCTTACAATTTATGAATAATAATAATAATAATTCGATTCTTATATAGCGCCTTACACAATACAGTCTCAAGGCGCTGTGGACCAGATGTTA